>JAMXBD010002042.1:0-248759 GCA_024138025.1 Combretum micranthum
TTGAAAAGAGTTTAATTTTAAGTTTTTTGTGAAAACTTTAAATACCAACATTTATTTTCTAAGACTTAGGTTACCATGTTATGAAAAGGAAGTGTTTATTTCTTATATTTCCTTGGTAAAGCTATCTTTGTTATTTGAGAAAGCTTGTATTATTCAATTTCTATGTTGTTGATAATAACTCCATTATTTAATGATAAGTCACATAGTAGAGAATTTTTAGTTTCAAGTTCCTTTATTAAAGAAAAATTGTACTTTTAAATTTAGTTGAGACCATATCATTATGGTTATGCATGTACATGAGCACGTAAAATAATAAGAATATGAGAAAGATACTGGAAACAAATAATAATAAGCAAGATGATAAAAATATTAAGTATTAGGAACCTTAGCTTCATCAAGGTGTCCCGGTCGAGTATTAGAAGCCTTAGCTTCATCAAGGCATCCTGAGACTAAGAATAAAGTAGTCCCAAAAAAAATAAAGAAAGAAAGAAAAGGTTATTTTCACTTGATATGAAAAAGTCTAAGACTAGAAAGACTAGTCTTAAAATAGCATGAAATAAATAAATTGCAAAACATAAAAATAAATAAATAACAAGTGAGCTTATAAGCTCTAGAGATTATGTATAAACACATAAATATATTTAGTTATATATGAATAAGAAATGAGCATAATAATAACAATAATAATAATGAATAATAACATTAATAACAACATATGTAAAAGCATAATATCAAGATAATAAAATAGGAATTTTACGTGCAAGAACAAAACATGAACATGTTGTTGCCTTTACTACTCATATAAGTTTCAAAATAACACCATAGTTATGTTAAGTTACATGACATGGATAAACTAAATGGTTGGAAGAAGTTTTACCTAAAGTGTTTATGTGGTATGAAGATGGTAGATGAATAGGATATTATATGAGTAGTAGAAAATATGAGATGATTTATGCGTAGAGGCGGATTTTTATGAGTGTTTGGCTAAAGAGAGTTTTGATAGAGAGAAATTTTATGGAGAGTGTTTGTGTAGTGAATTTGAGAGAGTTTTTATAGTAAAATGAGTTGTGTGAAAGAATGAAGGAGGAAGGAGATATTTATAGAGTTTTTGAGTGAAAATTAGATGTAATTAAATTAATTGAAAAAGAAAAAAAATTAAGGATGAGGAGAGAGAGATGGTGGATGGCAAGGTGGAAAGGGGAGAGAGAAAGTGATTAAAAATTAATTTTAGAAGAAAAGTGTAAAAGAAGTTTAGTAATATGTGGTGTAGAATATTTATGGGAAAAGAAAATTATAAGAAATAGGTATGTAGGTTGTAAGAATAGGTAGTAGAAAAAGTAGAGATAGACAAATAGTAATGAATAGAAGAAAAGTACTATGAATAGTAGACTAGACAATTAAAATACTGGTAGTAATAAAAATACGCATATAAATGCGATATCTATAATTTTTAACTACCGAAAAATTCTAAAACTGATATTTTTTGAAACCTTATATTTTTATGAGTCTATTACTATTAACAAAATATTTTTTCCATCCAGTTTACCAAGGCATGGTTTTTGAAAACTGATCTCGTTCGAATCCAAAGGACACTAGAAATTTACGAATCTGATATTTATAAGCTTCCCTATATTACGAACTATTATCAACAATTATTTCAATTTCGTTATTTAGGGTTTAAAAGTGCGGGATTGCCGGATCTTAAACATTATAGTTTGTTGTAAGCTTTGTTGATTTTTAGGATTCCGGTTTGACTCCCAGCTTATTGATTGTATTCGTAAGATTATAAAATTTTGGGGTATTGTCTATATTTTATTTTTAGTTCAATGTCTATGGTTTATTTCATTTTATTTGTGATTATTTAATATTTTTCAGTTCTCAGGATCGTTTAACCGAGTCTAGGGTAATGGGTTGACTCAGTTTGACTTTTGGTGAAAATTGAAATTTTTTATTCTAAAATTCATCAAAGGATTTAAGGTCCTAGTATTTCATTGTCGAGTATTATTTGGATATATCGTCCTGATTTGCGTTTTAGGAATCGGATAGATGATTTGATTGGTGTACGGATATTGAATCAACTGATAGTTGGATATTCTATTTTGTTTTGAGGGTTCTCTTTTTCTCAAAATTAAGAATTCTCGTGTTTGACCTTATTTAGAACTGGGTTTTAACTTGGTTTGATTTTTAAGGTTTCGATTTTGGTTTTTGACTTCTATGATTATTTTCTAAGAAAAATTATGAAAATTTCAGGGGTTTACAGGGGAACAACCGCTACCTTATCTACGGCATTGATAGAGCCTATCGGCCAATTCTACAAATGAGGCAACCTCCAAAATAATATATTTCCCTGTCGATGACATGATATCTCATTGGACCTCTCATCATGACCACTTACGAAGGTCAAACATCGCC
Organism: Combretum micranthum; assembly: GCA_024138025.1. Classification (NCBI taxonomy): domain Eukaryota; kingdom Viridiplantae; phylum Streptophyta; class Magnoliopsida; order Myrtales; family Combretaceae; genus Combretum; species Combretum micranthum. The sequence goes on from JAMXBD010002042.1 coordinate 2,413, forward strand.
CTCTAACCTATTACCTCCTCCAGGGCTCAAGTCTCTCGAGTCCTAACTAACCTCTCCTTCACCTCTCCCCTTCTCACATGTGATTACCTACCCTTAGAATAATAGGAAAAGACTGAGTCCTAAGCTCGACATTTCCTCCAATGAAAAATAAAAGAAAATGCTTAAGAAGAAGGAACTTTCCTACTAAAAATGAGAACTTATGTTAATGATTCTTCTTTAAGGATGTTTCATGTGCAGAGGAATACAAGTATATATAGAAAGTGAGAGGGGAATTGAAGAGATTACCTACTAACCCACACTCGAGAATAGTGCGGCTCAGATCCCCAGGTTTCATCCATGCCACTGAAATGTCTAATGCAATAATCACAACTGACTTAATCCTTGACACGTCCTCAAGGAACCACAGAGACTTCCCTAACAAGTCCGATGAACATGGGATCTAAAATGGCGACACGATTCGCCAATGGATACTCGGAGGACATGAAATCCAAAAAAATAGTATTCAGAGGGATGTAGCTCAGATCAAATAGCAATAGCGCCCAAAGGATACGAATACTCATATGGCAATTAGGGCCATTAGGTCCCTACCTTGCAAGCTGAACCTAGAGCGATCACTCTCCTTATCCCTACATAACAAAAGTGAAGGGCACGAGTGTTGACAGCAAAATATTAGCTACAGCCCACTCAACTTACCATTGTCATGACTAGGCCCTGCGGCCTTGTCGACTACTAGCCTCTCTTACTTTAGAAAGGCACATAATGGGGAAGATCTCGGCCCAACCTTATGCGAGAACCTTAGTTATCACTCATATCGACCTAGAGATGATCCATAGAAAGCCTTACATGAGCTCGGTGCAACTTACTCCACAAGCTCGAGCTCAAAGGTAAACTCCTTGAATCACCAACGAGCCATCACAAGGTTCAACTCATCAGAAGAAATGTTTGCCAACTTGCCTAAGCTCCCAAGCTATGAAGTATTCACATCCTATCTCGAGACCGGAGGGACATAACTAACCCGATTAAACTCCTTCCAATAGCTACTCCTCAACTTGGGTACCCCCATTACCTCAGGTACCAAGTCAACAACTATGTAGAGATTCGCTTTAACCCAAAGACCAAAGAGATTCGACGGGCCCATCCCGGTATGATCCTAAACACTATAAATATCACCTTTCTCAATTGTTATCTATGTGTACAATTGTTATGTAGAAGAAAAAGAACCTACTGACTAACTTAAGCATCAGAGTGACATCGTCAGGCAACCCCCCACAGCACATGTGACCACTTTTTTTGTGTAGCCTAACTCTACCGGCAGAATCAGCTCATGCAACAACAATTTTTACGAACAAATTAATATTGATTGTTGAATTTTATGATTCTATATATCAATGCTATTGATCCCCCAGTGATTATAGATAGAATCTCAAGTTTGGCAGTGATGCTATCAAAAAGAATAAAGAGAAGAAAATTATGAAACTTTGGAAGAATTGTCTTGTAATTTACTCAATATTCCTTTCAATTATAAACAACAAGCTTCGAAAAATTGCATTTGCTAACTTATGGAAACATTACAATTTATGGGAATCAAAATTAGACTTCATATAGAAATAAACACAACTTTTATAAATTCTTTTACCATATAAGAAAAAAATGAACTCAAATATGGTTCAATTCCTAACTATAAACCTAAATTGAATATAAAAAATTATGGGTATGTTTGGTTCATCTTATTTTGGTCGTTTTGTAAACAAATTATTTGTCAAGAAATATATAAAGATAAAAAAAATATATTTTTATTCATAAATAGATCAAATAAACCAAACATAGATAAGATACAGATAAAAATCAGATATAAGATAAGATATAAAAGAAACTCAAATAACCCGAATAGACAGAAAAATAAATATGATTATGAATGCAACAACCAAGTTTTAACAAAATATTCCACCTGAAGATGCAACAAAAAGAATAGATAGGATTACGGAAACATTAAATGATGAAAAGATTGAAGAAATCTAATAGCAAATGGCATGGAAAGTTCTAAGTTGATTGATGGTGTGTGCTGTTAATCATTTAAATATTATAATTATAGTAAATAATATATAAAAGTAATAAACCTATTTCAATGGAGTGATCACAATTAGGATTAAATTTGAGCATTAAATAACCAATAGAACTAATAAAATTACTTATAACCTTGTAGTTTAATAGTATTACCACTTGCCTTAGAAAAAGATCAACCAAATTCAAGATATCCTTATGATACGTTTGATACACAAGAACAGGTCGGAATGGAATCAGGATTCCGGCTTTGATGCCTTTGAGAAAATAGAATCGCGATTCAATTTCACTATTATTAATATATGTAGTGTAATTACGTTCTTATCCTATCATGTATCCATATGTTGCATTTATTACTAAGGATATTTTTTACAATTACACGTTTTAGTCATTCCATTCCATGTAATGTTTCAAACATAAGAATGAATTTGTCATTCTCAAACTCATTCTATTCCAATCTAATCAATTCCACTCCAAATCATTCTTGTATACCAAACGTGACATCACGCTATAATTAAAGGAGAAGAAAAAAGTTGCAATTAAAAATTTTAAATTGTGTGATTGCATGCATGGTTGTAAAAATCACGAATCAAATATACGATTTTATGAATTTATAGTTTTATATATTTTTTCTTAATTAAAATATATGAAAATTATTTAGGTGCAAACTTTAGGTGAAAATATAAATTTAGATGTACGATTCTTTATATTTATGTTTTTATCAATTTTATACTATTTTATACCTTCTACTAATTTTACTGACTTAAATAAATAGTAAAATTAAGATTTTCCAATGTTGATTTGATTTTAGGGAATATGAATGACAAAGGTAAAGTCGATGGTCAATGGGTCTCATCTCCCAGTTCACGCCAGTGAGAAGCCACCAATAATCGTTCTTTTCCAGGAAATTTCGATTTTTTGAGCCCATCAAGCACGCCGGTTGCTTGACCCAGATGAGGATCTTGGGAAAGAAACAGACTTATCTGGCTCCCCCGGTTTCTCTTGCTTAATATATACATACATATATATAAATATAATATAAATATCAATAACTTCTTCCTCATTAAAATGATTTATTTATACTAATACACCATATGTATAGATAATTAATAAGTACTGATATTATTTGCAGATGATGATATTAGCAAATAAAAAATTATTTATATATTAAAATTTTATCAATAGTTATACACTGATCAATTCGTAACTTCTTAAAACTTAAGAAATAAAGTAAAAATATTATTAATTAAGAATAAAAAAATGGTTATATTGGTTAATATGATGGGACAAAGTGAAATCAACTTAAACTATTAGTTATCTAAATTGTTCAATTATACTTTACTTTATTTTAGAGGTTTATTGGGATTATAGGTTTGAAATTGTTATTTTGGTTTTATTACAACAGAATAGCTATTTCTTATGTGATTTGTAAAAAATTATAATATAAATAATATTTATTTCATATAACATAGAATAAATAAAAAATTTATACTATTCTCTAGATCGAAGAATTACTGTTTCTTCTAAAATATAGCTTTTACTCGAATTTTAAATAATTATAAAACAAAATAACACCTCAATTATGCCTTTATATTACAAAGGAAAATTTATTTATCTTTCAATTTTTTTCACCCAATCAACCATCCAATTAAGATCTTCATTATATTAATTTTAATAATTATTTTAATGGTCAAAGCATACGGCTCTTTCACTTCACTGAATGAATAAGGTTGTAATGGAATTCCTATTACAGAGTAATGGAATAGAGCTGTAATAGGATCTTTTTTATTGATTTTTTATTTAAATAGTGATATTTTGAAAAAATGACAGTTCCAGCATTGAATTGGTATTCATAGGTTTGAATAAAGAATAGTTATTCAATGTTTTGTGTAATAGAGATTCATCGTGGAATCGCTATTCGGTGAACTAAACAGCGTAGTAGCTATTAGCAATGAATAAAACTATAATGAAATTGTAATTACAACGAAATGAACGACCAGTTAGAGTTTACCCCATTCTGCACTTCCTTCTGCCCTTATATTATATATAATATAACAAATTAGTATTTTACCCGTCACTCTCTCCCTTCTCTTTCCGTCCTTCTCACCTAACAGAAAGTATACTTTCTGCTCTTTCTCATTTTGAGCATCTTCTCAAAGTGCTCTCTCCGCCTCTTCCTTAAACAAACCTCTTGTCGTCTCTCTTACAAACACAACATAAAAAAAAAGGACTCACCATAACCTCAGAGAGAGTTTCATGGAAACACCACATATGTTTCACTACCTCCTATTTCTTCTATTCACCATATCACTTCATCTGAAATTCACACACGCCCAACAACCATACCTAAACAACAAGCAATTTAATTGCTACAACGCAACCACTTTAACTTCACCAAAGGAAATGCATGCAATGGCTTGTCGCCTTCCTGCAAAGCATACCTCACTTTTAGATCCACTGCTACATATAACTCTCTTGCTACCATAGCTTATCTTCTAGATGCACAGGCATCCCTCATGACATCCATCAATAATTTAACCGATGTCCAAACCGTTCCTAACGATACCCGGATAATCATCCCTGTGGATTGTTCATGCTTAGGAAGGTACTACCAGCACAACTCCACATATATCTTGAAATCTGTATATGAAACTTATCTGACTGTGGCTAATGATACATACCAAGGTTTGAGTACTTGTCAAGCCATGATGGAACAGAATTCTTATGATAGTTATCACTTAAGTGTTAGGGATAATCTTTCGGTGCCTTTAAGGTGTGCTTGTCCAACAAAGAATCAGGCTGCAGATGGAGTTAAGTACTTGCTGACTTACTTGGTCACATGGAGAGAAACTATTTCTGATATTGCAGACTTGTTTGGTGTTAGTGTGCAAAGTGTTCTTGATGCTAATGAGCTGTCTGAGGATAGTACTATATTTCCTTTTAACCCAATTTTGGTTCCTTTAGCCAAGGTCCCTACTAAGATTGAAGAATCTGTGTCTTCACCTCCTGCAAATCCTCCAGAACCTCCGGCCGACACAACCCCGGATTCAAATTCTTCCAAGAAATGGATTTTTATTGGTGTAGGAATTGGGGTTGCTGTGCTTTTCATAGTTCCTGGTCTGCTTTGTTGGTTTTTGTTTTACAAGAAGGATAAGCCTCATAAGAACTCAATACCAGTTGATCCAATTGTCCCGAAGAAAACCTTGGATCCTCGTGATTACACTTCCCAGCCTACTAGGAATTCATGGTCAGTTTTGTCCACAGGGATTCGAGATGCGGTTGAAACCATGACCGTGTATGAGTTTGAGGACTTGCAAGAGGCTACTGACTCTTTTAGTGAGGGAAATAGGATCCGGGGTTCGGTTTATCGTGGGAAGATCAATGGTGATGATGCTGCAATCAAAGTGTTGAAATTCGATACTTCAAGCGAGATCAATATGCTTAGGCAGATCAACCATTCCAACATAATTAGACTCTCTGGATTCTGTGTACATGGGGGAAATACATACCTTGTTTATGAATATGCTGCGAATGGTTCCTTAAGTGATTGGCTTCATTTGAAAAAGGATCAAGCAAGTCCTTTGTCATGGAAACTAAGAGTCCAAATCGCGTATAATGTAGCTGATGCCCTCAATTATGTCCATAACTACATGAATCCTCCTTACGTACATAAAAACTTAAAGACTAGTAATGTTCTCTTGGACCACAATTTCTGTGGAAAGATTGCAAATTTCGGTCTAGCAAGAATGGTGGATGACAATGCTGAAGGGGGACTTCAATTGACAAGACATGTGGTAGGCACTCAGGGTTATATGGCCCCCGAGTACATTGAAAATGGTGTGATAACTCCTAAAATGGATGTCTTTGCATTTGGGGTTGTGATGCTGGAGCTAATGTCTGGAAGAGAAGCTGCTGGAGATACCAAGAGTGGAGATGAGTTGCTGTCTGTAACGATAAACCAGGTTCTTGATGGTGATAATGTCAGGGAGAAATTGGAAAGTTTCATGGATTCTTGTCTTAACAATGAGTACCCTCTAGATTTGGCATTTGCCATGGCAGAGCTTGCCAAGAGATGTGTTGCTACTGATATGAATTCTCGTCCAGCTATGATAGAAGTTTTCATGACCTTATCCAAGATCCATTCATCATCCTTGGACTGGGATCCATCTGATGAGCTAGACCGGTCCAGATCACTGTCTTATGGAAGCTAGATTAAATCATTACGCTTCTTATAGCACCATAATAAACTTGTGCCTAGCAGTCACTGCCTAAGGGCACAATCCACATTTTTGTAAATGCCAGCAACATTAAGCGATTAGTATTTGTAAACAACTTTTGTAATGAGTACCCTCTAGATTTGGCATTTGCCATGGCAGAGAGAATAAATGAAATGATTTTACGCTTCTTGTTAACACTTCCCTTTGATCTGTATGACTTAGATCAGACTAGCTTAAACTTTTAATCAGTTAGCTATTTTGCAAAATTCAGTAAGGTGTCACAGCATGAGGATTTGAGTTTGAATTGCTAAATTGTTGTTTCACCCTATTTTATTAGGACTCTCACATGATGTGCTCCAAATAAACTCCTATCTCACGGGTGAGTTAGAGTGTTAAACAATATATTTAAAGTTCACATTATATCTTTACAATTATACCTTTAGATTAATTAGTTGTGAATGTAAAATTCAATGTAATATCAAAGTAAGCAATCGTGAATTCAAACCATTGCTCACTCATTTTGTACCTGCTACAATTAAAATATCATCTGTGTCTCAACCAAATTTAAAAACCCCACTAGGGCTAACATGTCTAGGCTCCTAGATCATTCAACTGAACTAAACCCACATTTACAGACATTGGCTTCATGATAAATATTGTGTATTCCAACATGTTCATAGACAGCCAAAATAGAGGAGACAGCAGACAGTGTAGCAATTGAGCCAAATTAAGCATCTACCAGCACACTAAAATAAAAGTCGTGAACGGTGATTTTTGCCAGGAAAGACTCTTTATTAATTATCAAAGCACACGGAACTTCTAGTGACAACTCCCAGTAGACAGGAATGAACAAGAACCCAACATCAGGGGGAAGGAAACTAAAAAGCAGTGTAACCGAGTAATCCGCATATTCCAGTACATGGAAAACATGTTGCTTGTTTGAGTGCAGCATAGGAACTCATTCTAATGATTGCTTCTCATGCAAAAGAGAGTTATTGTTAAAAAAAAGCATGGTTAGTGAAAATAAACAATTTGTAGAAGATTGTAAATTTGGTTTGATGAAACTAAAAGCAAAAATGGACTTATAGGTACGAATGAAATTGCCCCTTAGAGAATTTGCCCCCCACACTAAGTTTGCTATGGATTTGAATGTGGAATTCTCCTAGGATACAACTAAGTTCTAATACTTAAGATAGAAAACATTCAAGTATCAAACCACACTTAAAATAATTTTAAGATGTATGTGTATAGTTATTGGTTAAGAGAAGAAATACAAAGAGAATAATAACAATAATTATCAGTTATATTTTACTACCAGATACAACACATTTTATACAATGAATTGATATTCCAATCATCATAACTTTTCCCAAGAGTCACATTGTTTAGATATGGGTTGCATACTTTGGGTTTAAAATTGATTAGTTATTAATTAACTAAATCATTGTCATAAATGGATACAATCTAAACATATAAAACTCCTTAAGAAACTTATCAAAAGTTGCAATCTCCTAAAATTAACCATCAAAATAAAATGTGAGTATGGACAATGGAGATAACAGTCGTGACATAAAATTCATGATTTTATTTCATTCTTCTTTTTTGCATTAAGTACAAGATCCACATTATGGATTACATAATTGACAATTTATTTCTACATATATTTCTGTCAGTTATCGAGACAACGGGTTGGAATTGCTGTCGGTTGTTATAAATAATCTCATGAAACAGTTTGATCAGGATTGCAACACTTGCCATTTCTGCTCGTTGTTTGCACATAATAAAATTTACTAATCTTTAGCTCTACTTGTTCCTTGAACTCCGGGAGTTTCATTTTTCAGTAATAAGTCCAACTTTCCTGCCAACCAATTAGTAGTCAACTTGAATTGTGCTAATTCATCAATCAGACAATCACCATGCCTTCAAGCCATGCAGGATGTGCAGTTTTTACCTCACAGCATCATTCTTCTTCGGCATTTAAAGCTCGCCTTTGTCTCTTTCACCTTTCTTCTCATTTTCAGTCCTCAACATGATCATTTTCCTTTTGTTTTATACTGGACATTGATATCATAGGGCCGAGCTGGCAATTCGTATTAGCAGGTATTTTTCCTCCTCCATTCCACATTGGAACGTATCATTATCAAAAGTATACAAAATCAAGCGTTGCCTTATGACCTTATAGTGTTGGTTTCATATTATGTCTCTCTGTTTGAATCTTCTAACCACTAGCCTTCTGCAAGCACTTTCTACTGAATTGCTGGGCATACTTGTAATGAAGACTTCTTGACGTATACATTTGTGCATTAGATGATTCCATCTTCCCAAATTACACGGTCTGGTAGACGGACTGTTGCTACAGATTTTGGAAAACCAACTTGGAAGTCTTATGAAGACTGAAAGATAAAAGACTAGGAAGTCAAGTAATTATACCACCAAGCAAGTAAATTTTCTTCTATTTTTAGTCTTGCAAACTTGCAAATTGTACAAGGCTGAAAATGGATTTTGGACATAAAACCCGATAACAACCCAGGCTTAATTCTTTAGAAACAGGGTCTAGAGAGTCAAAGTCATAGATTTAGAATGACTTTGAAAAAATTTATTACAATGGGCATGAAATAAGGATTATTTGACTAGCATGTCTACTCTCAACTTTCATTAAGAAAATAGGCCAGAAGCTCCTCTTCCTTTAGCAGTCCAGAGGGCAAAAGAAACTTCATCATGCTGCTAGATTACTATCACGAAAATCAAACAGAGCTTAAGAATATGCTCTCTCTTTTATAAAACTATGGGATTGATGCTTCAAAAATCCTGTATATTCGAACTCCCTATAACTGTCTCCTCTTCTTGCCTGCCTCTTACTCTCAATCATCTTGTCACATACAAAGCTAAGGTGCAACAGCTCCACAAAATGCCCTTACAAAAGATGCAATAATAATCTGACGTAGATGTTTGTTCATTCCATTTTGTGACATTTCATGTATTCATTCCCAACTTATAGCTGAGATGTTGGAGGCAATTTGATCAGCGTGTTTATTTATTTGGAAGAGAAGCTGATGGAGATAGAAACAGTAAACAGGAATTGTTGTAAGCAACTAAAAACAGCACTCCCACCGGCCACAATCTGCATGAGAAGCTGCTACCGTCTGCTTGGTGGAGGTTCCGATGGCTCTAGTTAAGAACTATTGATAATCATTAGAATGGGATCCATCAAAGGAGCTTGATCACTCCATATTGTTGACCACCTGAAAGCAAGATGAGACCATCAAGCTTCTTGTCGAGCAGGAGTAGCTCATAGTCTCTAGTTAATTGTCTCAGAGCTTCAACCTTAATGATTTATACATACGGAGAACCTTTCTCGTTATACTCTATTTGTTATATATAAAGGAAAGTGTGTATTAGCTGGCCATGACCATCCTAAGAACAGTTTATATGCTAAGAAAATCTAGTTGGGGATACTAAAATAAATCCATCCTATGCTTCGTTCAAAGGTAATTTTCACTCGACTGCCTGTCAACTAAATGCTCAACTGCACCATGTTTTAATAGGAATCTTATCTGAAAATTTAGTTTATTAGTTATTACTACTTCCATTTCTGTAGGAAAGATTTGCATAAAGGAGCTATCTTCTTACCCTGGTTGAGTTCTAAGTTTCTAACAGGATTTTAGTAGAGTAGGAGTAGCAAAACATAGATTAACTATACCTTTCCCTACACAGATGCTGAATCTTGCAAGGTTGACTCCTTGATGTGCTATAATAATATGCCAAAACGTTCACAGCTTTAGCCATATAATTGAACCATCGGCATCACAGAACAAAGTAGCACAAAGTGGCCAAACAAAAAGTAGGTCATTAGTAGCATATAAATTGTCATAAAGAACACAAAAAATTGTTCATTATTAGCATTTAAATTGTCATAAATAACGCACTTTGGGTCCGTCTACTTATGAAGAAGTTTCTAAATGAAAATATCAACACTAAGCTGCAGCTAACATCATAAATTACACAAGAGGAACAATTGCAAAGGCAAGCATTTGAAGGAGAAACTCCCAAACATCAAAAGGAGAAACCCGTTCCATTTCTCAAATTTTTGTCTGTTTACAAAGGAAGGAGGCCCACGATTGACTATTAAACTACCCTTTCTAGGAGCCCAAGTTAGAAGCGATGACAAGCTAAGTTACTCTCTCCTTGTTAGTCCTACAAAAGAATGGGTGCTAAGATACAAAGGAATACCAAGAACAATCCGATACACACACATATCCATCATTCCATGTACAGTCAGTGAGGAAGATGCAATCTCTGCAGAACCTTCCAATATCTTAAACAAGATGGGTTTGTATGAATTGCTCGGCAGACCCATTGTAGAGGGCTTTGGAACATCTCCACAGAGGATTCAGATTCCAACCCAGCTTCAGAGCAACATGCAAGCAAATGCATCAGCAGGAAGAGTTCTGCAGGCCTCATTTCTGTAATACATGCCTTATACATCAGCATAAACACAATACTGAAAAGAATGTACAAGAGCAATCTCACTTGGAAAAGCAAGAGGCCTGAAGTATACAGCCAGCTTTAGTAAGTTTTTCCAGCAATTAGTCACCAATTGATAAAGTAAAAAGAAATCACATGATGAACGAGGTGTTCGCCCGATAAAGAAATTTGACCAACTTAGAACCTTTCACACCATATGCTACTTTGTTTTTTACAACTAAAATATCAGCAGTTTCTCATATGTCATAACTCATGTAAGATCTAAAGTTGCAGCTTTGTTAGAGTAGAGATCCAAACCTGGTGACCATGCAAACCATTCAGAGCGAAGATTTTGAACCCAGTTTTTCTTAGAGCCAAGGCTTCCTTCGGCTTGTGCCAGCAATGCAGAAACAATAGGTAAGGAATAAAGTGAAGACTCATGGGCTCTGGCAAGACTTCTTACAGCACGAGATAAGAAATTAGAACCTTGTCCTGCTTGGCTAGCTCCATACAAGCCAAACCTGATTTGAAGATATTTCATTATACAGCATTTTGGATAATTATTTTGCACAGAAAAACTTCATCTTTCCTTGCACATGTGTTAATAGAACATAGAGGGGACCCAAGCTAGATCCATGTGATGGAAACAAACATATAACCACTTACATGAGAAAGGGGAAAAATAATATCTGATAACAATTATTATTTGTTGAATGCTTTTTGTCTTCAATTTCAAAGCTAAATACAACTAGCCTATGTTTGATCCAAAAGAAAATATAGCATTCGGGAATGCACAGCATTTAGGAATATGAAGGTGATAGAGAAACAAAATATTACAGCTGCATTTGGATTAATGGGGATCATTATGAAATTATCTAAAATGCTGAATTTAACATCAAAGATAATGAGTAGCTTTGAGCAGTTAAGATGATCTCAAGACAATCTCCAGATCCTCCAAAATGAGTTGTACCCCATTTGTTCTTATTCATTTAATGACCCTTCATATGAGCATTTCTAATGCAATATTAGCATTTGGAGCCAAATAACATTAGTACAAATAGAATCAAATTTTGGAGTAACATGAGCTGCAGTAATATTGAAAACATGTTCTAAAGTCATCGCCAACACCCAAGCACTAAAATCCTCCTCCAAGACATGCATTGATAAATTGTAGGATATGCTTACCCTTGCTCGCAGAATGTTAACAGAGTGAATTTAAGCATAAATAGAAGTACATCCAAAGGAAACATTAATCACATAAGCAACAGCATGATATCCTTAAAGCACAATAACCAGCATGTCCTTACAGCACATTTACCAACTCATGAATAATAAAAGCACTCTTCCTGCAACTGGATAATCAATAAATTGTATACCATGTTCACTTATATCCACAGAATATTGATGCAAGAGTGAATTTTGACCCATAAAAACACAATGTGCACATAAATGAAAGAAAAGAACACACAAAGAAACAGAATGATATAGCTTTACAGCATGCTAATCAGCATAATATTCATATTATAAAAATTTAAAAATAAAAAAAGGGCAGACTGAAGATGCAGCAGTGTTACCATGACAGAGGAAGATACAGCTTTCCGAAACCATCAAAGAACAAGCTTGCTCGAAAAGTGTTCTGCAGAGACAAAATCCTTCCTCCACAAAGATGCTAAGCCACTCGCCAAATGAAAGATTGCCATCCACATATGCCAATCCTCTCTGTCCTTCAAACATTTACTGTATTCTAATTCAAAGGTGCTGGAATCGGCTTCCACATCAAAATGTACTTCCATGAATTTAAGACAGACCCAGCCTATAGGAAAATCCGTTCCCAGCTTTAAGCATCTTAAATACTCATTTCTGGATTCAACCAATCTACCTTCCACAGCAAAGGCACGACATAATAGTAAGTGTGTAAAAAAGAGATAGCCATCAGGAAGCTGAAGTGTCGATGCATTTCTTGCAAAACTGATGCACTCAGATTGGCTCCCTAACTGAAAGCTTGTCTCAGATGCACAAAGAAGAAGCTGGAATTTCTTATACTGGAAATGCAGATCCATATTGAGATATGTGTCATTTGACAATGCAACATGAACTACCCGATGGATTGCATTGCAAAGCTGCTGAGGAAATCTCTCTTCCCTGGCTTTCTGTAGAAGGTTAAGTATAAGCAGATACCGAGCACTATGATTCCACGGTTCATGATGCAGGTACCTGCGCCCCAAAAAGCAGAGAAAAGGAATTCAATTAAGGAAGAATACCTAAATGTTCTGCCAAGCAGTCAGGCTCTTTGAGCTTTACCAAAAATATATATCTAAATAAACAAATAAAAAAACAAAAATTAAGTTCTGACACAGAACATAAAAGCACCGTACTTTTGCAGCTGCTGGATGGCCTGAGGTTCACCGAAACACTGGTAAGAACACGTTGGATACGAAAATCTGGTCTGCTATTCCCAACCCCATAGCAAGCTACTGCTCCAGCACCAAGGATTTCACATGAGGATTTTAGACCTCTCGGAGAAATTCAGGGGAGCTTATGCAGCACCTGGTTGCGAGATGACAACCATTCAACTTTCTACTAGACAACAGAAGGTAGCCCAGCGATTGCCTGCTTTCACAAAATTTGTAAGTACAGCCCAATAAATGAGAAATATTGATGACAAGTCCCCCATAGGTAAAAAAAAAAAAAAATTAAGTAGATCTAGGCCATACACTAAAGCAGATGATTTCTGACGATATAAATAACGGGATAATACTTAATGTCACGTGCTGTATGCCCTTGACAATTGATGGATTAAATATTGACATTACTACCTAAATATCAAACTTGCCTAATTGCAGATGTTTCGTACATGTTAGATAAGAGAAATCTCAAAAGTAAACTGCATATTTTTAGAGAAAGTGGGATCGATGCATACTGAGAGTCCAGGATGAACCAATAATACTTAGAAGTGGGCGTGATATTAAAGATGGATGTGGACCTAAGTATCGAAAAGCCTTTTTTAAAAAGTACCATGTTATAGAAGCTCATCAAGGACTTCTCACAGTTGAAAATAATACATGCTCCCATCAAGATAATGAGATGGATATATACCACATAATATAAGGTAGATTTGATCCATTTTAACAGAAAAATCCTAAAGATTTCATCAGTCTACATTTTTGGTTTATTATTGGACAAGTCATTATGGTATCAGCTTAATTCACTTGTTTGGAGGCTTCCAGTTTCATTTTCTGTTAAAGCATCAAGAGCTCAACTTTGGTACATGAGCCACCCTGTAAGACACATGAACCAGACAAGTATAAGTTGTGCTAGCCCCCAAAAGTGAACTAGTGGATTTAAAAAAGATCCCGTGCTAAATTAAAAAAAAAAAATGTCATGAGAATTCTTGATCCTTATCCACTAGGCTGACCCTGCTTTGGCCCAACTTCTTTTCCTAGACTGAAATTCACAATTTTGTCAAAGGCTAGCCCATGGTCTCTTCTGATATTATAATTCTTATTTTCTTTTCTGAGAAAAGAGAGGAGGAGGAGAGGAGGGAGACGGGTGAGGGGGAGGTTGGGTGGGTCATGGGTGGTGTGGTGGGGGTTGATGGGGGTGGGGTTGTTAGTTGATTTCTTTCGTTTTAGGCTGACTGGAAGATAACTAAACCCCAGCATGAGCCACCATCCAGCATTTCTCTTTCTCAAACACCCACACAAACATATAATTATACCTCACAACTTGCTGTTAGGAAACATTGAAGCGCTTTTTGCAGATGATGAAGGCCATTCTTATATCCAAGGCAAAAATCTGACCCACTTTTGACCTGTAGAAAAATCAAACACATAAATCAAACTAGAGTGCTGCCTAAAGTAGGACTGATGTTCACCCATACGGATTACCAGCAAGAAACTTACCAGCTGATGAGCTATTAAAAAGTGCATTTGGGTGATATCATCCTGAGATGTCAAGAAAAAGTCGACTGGCTGAGACAACTGGATTGAGACGATTTGTCTCATCAAGGGATTGATGGCAGACACAACAAAACTAATCTTCGACCCTGAAAGAATTCCTTGGGCATTTTAAGAATGCTCTTAAAGCAGAATCCTGTCCAGAGATGCAGTACAGCAATCTACATATAAAACTAGCAGATGCTGCCATGGATGCCTTTCCCATAGCAGGATATTTGCAGCCAGATCTCTTGCCACAGCAAGAGCCATTGGATTTTGTCCAAGCTGCAGAGAGAGAACGCATATATATGGAGACATTCTGTGTCAAGTGCACCTGAAATAGAAATGATAGGGTTAACATCCCAGTTAAACAAAACACAGAATGCAAATCCCCATCAAAGTGACCCTCCGTCACCAAAAAGAAAAGCCTAGAAGTGGCTAAGGTACTTCCACAATAAAATTTAATTACGGGAATATGCCCATATATTGTCCTCTCACTGATCTGCTTCAGATATATTAATTTGTGCTACCTTGACTTGGTAGTAATTGGTTTTTTACATTACAGCTAGCTGGAAATTAAAGAGAGTACATATACAACCACTTGATATCACTCACATGTTCATAAACTAAACTGAAACCAGTAAAGGCCCAAAAGAAAGAAAATAAATACCAAAGCCTTGAAAGGGAATACCTTCTTTCTTCAAATCTTCACATTCTTGCACAGCATCCTGCACCTTGCCCCCTGCACTCAAGGAAGGTACTTTATCACTACTAAATTGATAAATAGTGAAAATCAAATCTTTAAATACCCTGCGAATTGACAAGTGTAGAGAAAAAGAACAATTATAAGTTATTTGATATGTTACTCTACCTTACTAAGAGTTCAATCAGATTAAACTTTTACATCTCTGATCCTAGATTCTGGAATATTTTCAGCAAAGCTGCCTATTGCATGGAGTGCAAGCCTATAAGATGCAACTGCAGATTTGATATTCAGCAGTGCTTCACACATGAGACCCTTCAAATTATGTGATTCTGGAAGATGGGTGCTCGTTCCACAGCTTGAAGATAGCACTAAAAACCTGTGACAGTCAGCAGCAATAGTAAAAAGTGTTCACATTACTTTTCACTTAACAAAAAAATTAATCTCATTAATAATCACAAGATCCTTCTCAATTTCACCTAAAGAAAACTCCTCTAAGACATTGGCAGTTATAAATGTAGGGATTGTGTTCAAAGAGAACGGAATGTGATTTCCTATATGAACATACTTGTGAAGAAGATGAATTCCCAGAGAGAAGAGCAAGTTTTGTTAGACCAGTTTGAAATTCTGGAAGCTGCATGAAAAAAGGCAATTAACCATGCCATTGACCGTAATCAGCTGAAGTTGAATAGAATAGTAATAGCAACTTGGCAAAAAATTAACACAAATTTTCCTCTCTTATCTAGAAAAGAAAAACAGCAGAAACATACATACATATTTTAATAAAATATAAGGAGAAGCCTCATAGATTACAACAACAAACAAAGAGAGAGAAAATATACTGGTAGGGTCTCTGCAGCTCGTAAACAGCTGTCAAAAGCTTCATCAGGAGCATCCTCCCTGGAAAAAAGGTATAGATTAGACACGTCTGCCAAGCAGACTACAAAATAGACCCAGACTGAGGTCATGATATACCCAGCACGAAAATCAGCAGACATTCCTGCCCAAGGTAATGACAGAAAAGGATCTATACTTCTGGCACTATCAAATGCTTGTCTTGCCAATTCCTTCTCACCCATTTCCCGATAGAGCTGTGGAAAAAAAGCAACATTTACAATAACAACCCACATTTCATCTAGTATTCAAAATTTATCTTTACATGATCTTAATGCCATTTTGGGTGCATTTTTTTCATGGACAACACTTTTCAAACATATTTGTAACTGTTAGTATAATCTAGCTTATATGATTTTCATACTATAAATAGTTGCCATTATAAACAGCTTTAATTGGTCCTGATATGAGGAGATGGTAGCAGAAGATTGAAGATTAGCAAACTGTCTCCACTCCAAAAAAGAGGAATCTGTTTTCCACATCATCATTAATTGTTCTCCCAAAAACCTGCCAGGGGCATCTATTGCCACCACTATAGCCTCTAAGCATTACCTATCAATAAAACCACTTAGTTGTCACAAACGCTTCATATGACTAATAAAGGAATAAAGAAGCCATGTCATATAGAACATGCAAGCTATACATTTGGCTGCAACATCATTGGTTAAATTGAAACAAGTAGCCTGGTGCCTATTACAGGTTGAAATGCACTTGACAGCTTATATGCTACTAAGGGGGCACTTCTGGAATCTGGAAAGCAGCAAATCCATAAAAGTTGCCTGAAAATGAGCTGCAGGTGACATATTCAGCCAGAATGTCAGATATCACACCAACCTCAACCAAGTAGCCGAATGAAATGCCTTCTGTCCTATGTTATTACAGAAGTTTGTCCGTTTCACATGGTTAAGTGAGCTCCATAAATTACTATTGTCTGCTATACAAGCTCCAAACAACATCAAATGTTACGGGGACACAACACAATAACCCATACCTTTCCCAGGCATGCCCAAGCAATAGCTACAGCTACATCCAGTTGCAATGACCTAATGAAAGCATGCTGTTTTAATGCATTATGATCAGATAAACATCCCAAGATGACCCAGAGTTCATAATTGCCACCATCAAGTAACAGTGCACCCAAAGCCATCTTTTCATTTAGCTGCCTGGAAAAAAAGTGCATTCACGAAGTAATTAATGATAATCTTCAGAAAAGCAATGAAAACCAGAAAGAGAATTAACAATAGCTACCACATTTTTTGGTTGGAATTAGAGCTATTATTCAGAGTGCATATCAGATCAGAGCATATTGCGATGTCAGCATATATGTTTGCTAGCCATGGGGCCAAGTGCAAAGCTTTTTGATATGAAGTTCTGGCAGATTTTGCAGCTAAGTAACGAGAATCATTCCACTGACAAATTGATGCCTTAAAAATTTTTATATCAGATTCTGAAGCCTGGTTCTCAGTTCTCCATGGAAGGCATTTCCCATAAGTGAGCTAGTTAACAGGAAGCAGAATTATATCATTGCATGCTGAGAAGATTAAACATGTAAGTGATATCAGAACTTCTGTAGGCTATTCGGTCTTCCTTTTAAAGGCAAAGCCATCCAAAGAAGAGTAAATAAATAAATTACATTCATAGGCATACTATTGAAAGAAGGAATATGTTAATTCATGACTATGTCAACTAGGCTGACATGAAGGGCTCACAATAACACCAATCCAATGCTATGTTTGGCAAACTTTAAGAAAATGAAAAGCTATGGAAAGCTGATGATGGATGTGAAAGGAAACGAAATAAAATGAAATGAGAAAAAAACTTTTATATTTGTTTGAATACAAAAAGTGGAAATTAAAGGAAAAGAGTACGAAAGAATAAACAAAGTAAGAAAATTACTTATTCATCCTTTCAACTATGAAGAAGTCCACTTTGAGGGTATTTTAATTTTTTCAATTGATTTCTCCTCATTTCCCCTGTTTCATCCCACTTTTGGACAGAAAGTGGAAGAGCTGGTTTTTCATCCCATTTTCGTCGAAATCCTCCCTTTTCTACTCCCAACAATATACCAAACATGAGCAATTCATCCTGATTTCTCCCACTTTCCTTCCCTTTCATTAGATTTCCCAAACACAGCGTAAAACTCTCGATGCATAAATTAAAGTATAAATTGCAAAAGATATCCGTATGCCAATATGCAGGAATTGTCTAAAACGGAACGAATTGGAATGGAATTGGATAATTTCAAAATGACAATATATTCTTATGTTTGAAAGCATCCAAGGAATGAAATGAAATTAAACGTGTATATAGTGTATTTATCAAAAATGCACTTAGTCGTGTGTGTGTGTGAGAGTGATAGGATAAAAAGATAATTAAACTACACATAATTAATAAAAGTAGGAGGAATTGCACTTTCACCTTCTCAAAGGCAAAATCAAATTTCCATTCAAAGCAAAAATTGCAGATTTCAAGGTAATATGATTTCAATTTCTAAAAGCGCTTCTAAACATAAGGAGGAGAATGAAACTTGAAATCACAATTCCAATTCGTTCATTCCCGTGTACCAAACATGTTATTATATTTCCCCTAAGTGCACTTAGCCTCCTTATCTTAAAAATTAAGCTTTAAGCCTCCCGAAACTTAAAAAAAAAAAAAAAAAAGTTTCTTTAGTTCCTAAATGACTAATTTACCCATTAAAAAATAATGAAAAAAAGATATGAGTATTTCTTTTAATTATTTTACTAAAGGAAAAAATAGTAAGAGTGTTTAGAAACACATATCTCAAAAGAGTTGAAGCTCTAAGCACTTATCTCAGAGGTAAGAGGCCTAAATACATATGAAGCCAATATAAGGTGGTTTATTTGCAATTTTCCCTCAAATAAAATACTACCTGAATATCACCATGCAACTTCCAAAGAGATGAAATGTTTCCAGCAAATCTAGTTCCAGCAATGGAAACTTTAGATGCCTCCTGCAGAAATGAGAATATTTGCTTTATGATAAATGATTATTAAAAGGTTAAACTTTAGAGAAAGCAAGGGGAAAAACAACGAAGGATTACCTCCAAAAGCAAGGCAGCCCATTGAAATGCCCCCATGGTTATGCACTCCTTGGACTGCCCAAACAGTCCAGACGCAAGTCCATAGTGTGGACAAACTTTGAGGTGCGATCTCCAACGCTCGTTCAAATTGCTCTATACCCTTGAAGGAAAAATAATTCAATGGGTAGCAGTAATACACAGAATAACTTGGGAAATTTAAGCTTTAACAGAAGGGGATGGCACTGATGTCATAAACAGCAATCAAATGAAAAGGTTCTTTTAGCTCAATAATATCATGCAAATGTAAATTTATATATGCCCATGTCATTAAGAGGAAAATAGATTAAAAATTTGGAAAAAAAAAAAAGAAAAGGCATTAGTAAACTCCTGCAGTTGAGCTTTAATTCCTATATAGCATGTGAATTTGCATTAGAAATCGCAGACCAAATGGCCAAGATTTCAATTTTATGGCTTGCAGACTGAAATGTCAACAAAAATATGACAAGCATAAGAAGACACTAGTGATGCATGAAAGTAATAGATCAAATGCACTTGGATAACAATAATATGTGAATGCATATAGAACATGTAAAATCAGAATTTACCTTCTTGAAGGAACCAAGCATCATAAAAATGTTCCCGCTCTCAATTCTAGCAAATACTCTTGTTTCATCCAATTCAATAGCCCGCCCATAAGACTGTTTGATTTGCCAACTTTATTTAGTCAAAAGAGTAGGTAAGATATGATATATAACACCATCAGAGCACATAATACCATAAACAGGGAGTTTGCATGAAAAGAAACCAGGAATATAACATTGTTGCATAAATGATAAATTATTATTTTAAATTATGTAAACTATCATCAATGGACCTTGTGGTTCTGGTGTTTGGTTCTAGGATATGTGGACAACAAATGAAAGACTGATTCCAATGTAAGTTGATGGATTCACAACTACTTAAGCAATATAGTTCACTGTACGAAAGAATGGAGTAGACTAGAGACAAGAGAAAGTGCTAAAGGAAGATTATATATGTAATGAAAACTAGAGTGCACATATTCCAGTACTGCCCCTATACTCCTTACAAGAGCACAAAAAATTCTGACCAGAGATGTAGAGGAAGCTAGAATTTTCCTGAAAAAAACAATCTACAGATAAGAGTTATATTACAATCCTTCTCTCATTTCATTGTCTTCATAGAAAGTAGATTAAAGCTGCAAAAGCCATCTTCCAATTAGGTTTCAAGGTAGAATAGGGCCCATCATATAGATTTTTAATACCAGACTAAATCCATCTATCAGTCAAAATCTAGCAATTAATAAAAGACATTTTTTCAAATTTCCTTTCTATACCATCGCTACTCTTGTCCTTGTGTAAAAGCACAGTTTTCCTGAATGAAACATATTCTTTTTCATCTTTTGATGAATAATAAAGCAAACTTTTCGCCCACCCAAAAAAAGAAAATATGAAAATGCCTTCTTTTTACACCAAAATTTGGATGTGGGGGTTGATTGTTTTAATATCAGAGGCTCATATAGATATTAAAAAATGCTGATATTACTTTAATTCACATATATATTGTGTAATGAAGTTTCTCTTCACATTTTCATTCGTGTGTAAAGTCGATCAGGAATCACGAACGTTCACAAAAGTACCCAATCCACCATTGAACTCTGATTTTGATCAAAATCACCATTAAAGATTTAACATTCAATTAAAGATATGAAAGATGCCACAGGCTACCCCTGCATCCTTAGCTTTCATAATGATATTTTATTCATCTAAATGATAAAATAGATCACCATGAATCAACCAGTGCATGCAATTTCTTTTTAAATTGTATGAAAGTTGAAATGATTGTTCTAGCACTTGGCAAAGGTCAATGACCATGGTGGATTTATGTGTCCCAGTTTAGTGGTCCATTTAATATTTATTGTTTAAAGATTTTTATGGACAATGATCAAAGTGGCTACTTTGGTTGAATAACAAAACTTTAGTGGTGATTTTGGTCAAGTTTAAAGTGATCTATTACTTTTGCCAAAAATTTCAGTGACACATGGAATTGACATCATATTTTTCAGACTTCATTAAAATTTGATAAGATCACCATGTCCAATGGATTACATCTGTATAGTAACAATTTCTTCGTTATTTCAAGTAATATGAGGTGATCATACTAACCATTTTTCCAATCCTTTATAACATGCAAGTTACTTTCACAGAAGAACTTTTACTTTTGGATATCACTGTAGGGAAATTCCCTCAATTTTGACAAGAATGGTCTGACAAAGCAACATAACTTCACAACAATTCACATCAACAAAACCAGGCACCCATAAATCTAACGGAGGAGCTGTCGTAGTGGATAAGAAATCATTACTCTTTCGACAGATTTAGAGGTCTTAAGTTCAACAGCTACCAAGGTAAGTGTTTGGTACCACCTATATAGCAAGCTAGACTACATCAGTTTTTTAGTCTTGTAGGGGAGATTATGTGTTGGGAGATGGCCAATTCAATATTGGTTGTGCTCCTTCAATAAGAAAGGGCCCATAAATTTCTGTGTCCACAAACATACTTAAACAAAATATATAGTACACATCGTATCTATAAGCTAAAGTTTTTACATAAGTCGATTGCAAAGCTAAATGTAACATGTATATGAACAAAAGATAAAGAGTTCGAATCCACACGTCATTATTTTACTCTCTTTTAATTAAGTCCTTTGCGTGATGCACTCAATCAGAAATCTTAATTTGCATTAGAGGGAAGTATTAAGTGATAAATATAATGCACAAACCAAATCTATAGACTTAAATTTAAAATCAACTGTTGAGCACTAATTTACACAAAAAGAAAAGGGAGAAAAAAAAAATAAAAAACCCAAGAAGGAAAAAGAAAGAAATGTAAGATCTTGCTTTACACATTTAATTGGATAAATCTAATGGGATTAAAAACTTGGACAGCAAAAATTTTATGATCAACATTTCCCACAATTCAACATGACCACTAAATTGAGTCTATCTTTATTAGTAAAGAGTATTTAATTAGTATTCACTCTAAACCCAGTTGCTGTACGTACAGAAAACAACTAGCATACTCTTTTATTATAACTAAAAAAACTATCATAACAAATAACAAGAAAAATTTTTCTTCATTAAAATTATGGAAATTAAACATTGCAGCAAAGTAGAAGCAAGGAAATGACCTTAACAGCTGCAGTATACATGCCCAATTGCTGGTAGGCGAGACCTAAAGCCTGCAGCAAACGATGGGGGTGTTCATGGACAAATAAAAGGATGCCAAGACAAGAAGGTCAATAGAGTTGGGGATCCCATTGCCATGATCTCAAAGCATACATACTTCCCACAAATCAGCACAGGCGTGATATCCACGTATGGCATGTTGAAGACTCTGCACAGCCTCAGACCATTTCTTCTGATGAACCTGACAGTGTAAAGATCACATCAATTATCGATGACAGTTAAACCCATGGTGTAAGATGCACTACATGAGACAAACCTGCAGGTAGCCTAATCTTCGATAAGCCCAGAAAGCCCTGGCAGACTTCTCTGATGCATCCTTGCATACTGCTACTTCCAAACTTTCTCTTCCTTCTTGGTCTAACAAATCACATGCAGCTTCCTGATACACTAGGATTCAATCCTATGCACACATTTAAACCTTCTTGGGACATTCTCAAAAATGTTTTCCTTTGAAAAGATCAATAATTTAAATTTATCTTATCTTTTCTTTGCATGACCAGAGCTTAATAACAATCAAAGCTTGTTCTATTCCTTAGAAACTGCAACTGTACTCTTGTTTTATTCCATTCCATTGTAAAGTTTAAACTAGTAGATGTTGTTATTGTTTTTTATTGACATGGAAGGATTCCCAAGACAATGGAGAATGAGAAATCAATCAAAACTCTTGTATGTGGTTTAATTGAATGGAATGCAAGATGATGCAGGATGTCTTGAGTTTATCTCCCTGCATTGTTATGGCTTAACATATTGGTTCCTGATTTGGCAACATTTCACATAATGGTTTTTTGTGCCTCCCACGCATGCCAATACTATCAAATTGCTTAACTAACAAAATGTTGAAATGCATTCCCTTATTGAAGAACATCACATTTTCCAAAGAAATTTCATGCTCCAAAAACAATTAAAATGTAAATCTTTCCTAATTTAAGCCACAGGTTGGCCTAATGGTTAGACACAAGCAATAACATGATGATTTGCACATGATTATAGTTTTATTCACAAAGGCCACCTTTAGGGTCCTTATCTACACTCTCACAAGTTGGACTTTCATCGGTGCACGAGTAATACACCACCGTCGAGGATTATCATATCATTGCAACCAATAATACTTCTAAACAATCACAAACCACGAATATAGCAAATATGTAATTATGCATTATATGTAATCCAAATAAGTAAATTTATTACCCCGGATTCATGGTCATCAGGATTAACTGATACGGCTCGTTGATAACACTTAATAGCTCTTTGACTATCACCAGGACTAATTCTACTATGATAGTGACCTAAATACTTGAACACAGCTCCATTTTGAGGGTCCAATTTAGCTGATACCACAAAACGTTCTACTGCTTTCTCTCTCTCCCTCTTCTTTCCCACAAATACACACCCTGAAAAATAAAATCACAACCCCAAAAAAAGTCAAAAATTATACCAAATAAACATACATTGAAGTGAAATCATCAGAATTTCAAGTAAAATTACGAGATCAAATTGAAGTTTTGCATCATTCGGGTTGGCATCAACTGATTCTTGCAATTGCCTTAGAAAGATTGAATCTTCTTCTTCTGATACTACCTGGAACATTGAGAAAAGTTATCGAAGATCAAAACTTTCAGTGATTAAATGATTGCAAGTGATGAATTAAGTTCAGTAGGGAGAGAAAGTGATTATATCGGTACCCCTTTTGCCATGTTGAATGCTGGGCTGCAGATATTAAGCTAAAACCCTAAAAATCACATGCTTCGTCGAAGTGATTTTAGGAATTTTGTGCACTCTTGAGAGTGAAGCTTTCTACGGCTTTTACTAGGATTTTGGTTTTTGTTGTAATTTTGGCAGCGGGAATGGCAAATTTCTCAGAAAGGTAAAAGGTTTACCTTTTTTTTTTTTGGCCAAGAAAAATGGTTTACTTGTTTGTCATTGGCAATTCTGTTAAGAAAGGAATAATAATGGAGTAAAGTAACAAAGAAATAAAAGGTTAATGTCGAATTTGTTACCTCGGTTAATGAATTTTTTAATCTTTTTATTTTTTTTTATTCTGACATGAAACTTCTTTTATTATCATAACTATTACCATTAACAAAACATACCGGGACTTGTCAAAGGCCTACCTGAATCTAGGTTGGGAAAAAATTCAATTAAATTAAAAAATCAAATCAAAATCAAGAAATTAATAATTAAACTGAAAAATATGATAAATCAAGTTTATTGGTTTCGATTTAAGTTTACTATTTTAATTTTTTTAATTTGGATTTGGATTTCAGTTTATAACCACAAAAGACGAACGATTAATGATTAACGAATGTCTATAGATATATAATATTATATATAGTTATTTTTTTAAAAATATAAAGAGCATAAATTATGCTAAACTTGGTAAAATGTCACGCAAAACTGAACATTTGATAAATATAATACAGCTTATAGTACACTTGTCTTAGATCTTTGTTTTGTTTTATGTTATTATCTTGAGCCTTAGAGCATGATGTATCCAATTGCCCATAAATGTTTGAAGTTTTCTATAAATTACAAATCTTGAATAATGATAAGGTGTTAATATTTGTTGACCAAATGCACCCTAGCAATTTTTTTTTGTTTTAAAGTTGTCTTTAATAAAACATGTTACTAGGTTGATAATTGTTCTGGCTTTTTTATCTTTAACTTGTTATTTTTTCAATTTTTCAATGTAATTATTAAAAAAAAGGGTTTAACTTTCTATGGACCAGCGAAAATATAGTTAATCCTAACTTTTAATTAACCATTATGTTAAATTTTTTAAACCAAAAACCAAAATTATTAATCGAAAAAAATGATTAACCGGTAAAGTGATTATCCATCAATAATGGAGTTTGGGATTTTAAAAAATCGATTATTATGGACTGATTCAAAATATGAGATCATGGATTGGTTAATCAATCCATGCCCACTCCTACCCAAATCCATACGTATCCCAAGTCTTTCCCCAATTCAGAATCTTTCAAACTAAACTTTCGGACTTGATGATATATAGAAGGTTTCATTTCAACACTTTGGCAATGTAGGACAAATTAAAACTCTTTCCTGTGTCTTCTTCTTTATTTCTCCTCCAAACTCTCTCTCTCTCAAGCAGGGTGTGCCCATTTATAATAGCCACCAATCCTTCTGACATCCATCATGTGGGAGCCCTTAAAAGCAGCTCTCTGACAAAGGAACCATAATATACTCATTCTTTTTCAAGATCATCTCAAGATCCTAAACTAACCTAAAAATGGGTGATGCTACTAATAACAAAGGAATATGTCATAGAACTTTTTGTTCCTATATAATTTGTGATATGTACATTGCAAAAGAGTTGTACCTAAAATTCCTAGATCTTCTTTATTGCATGTGTATCCTGGAGAAGAAAGTAACTGGATAATTCTCATAAAACATTTAAGACCAAAAACAAGAATCAGAAAGTAAGAGCATGACTGGTTCATGTTTGATCACCATCAAATTTGGTCTTACCAGGAAGTTCAACAATTGTTGAACTAGCTCTTCTAATGATAGAGGAAACTTCTAGATCATGTTTCTCAAATAATGAGTCTTTATCATATGTTATTGTAGCCATCATACAGATTCAATAAAGCCTAAGAACATAAGCAACCAAACACATAATTCCCTTCCATTTCCAATAAAAAATTTTCCCTCTACATCACCACAACATCAAGCTTCTTCTATTTTATGGCACCTTGATTTATTTATGGGAAAGAGGTGATTATGTATAGTCATGCATATCCAAACTGCAAGGACACATTACCTAAGTATGGTTTTACTTTGTTTAACAAAGCTTCCCACTTCCTATGACCTAGCTAGGGATGCAACCGGGGCGGGTCATTATAAGGTACCCGCCCCGCCCGAACCGTTAAAAACCCTATAGGGTCTGACCCTATAGGGTCACGGGACGGGTTTGGAAAATTACTTGCTGACCCTATAGGGTTTCGGGGCGGGTTCGGGTCACAAAAAAAAACCCGATGGGTAACCCGAACCTGTCATAATATAAATAATTTAAAAAATTAAATTTGAAATTTAAAATTCACAATTATGTAATATTTTTCTTCATGGACTTCTGTTCAGATAGATTTTTGAAAACGATGCATCCACTATGATTCCTTGTGTTTGTTTTCCGTAGCACATGGAATACGAAAAGATGCAAAATCAACTTTCTCTGATAAGTTTGTACCTATGGACGTGCAGTTTCCCTATTTTCTCTCATGGATTCATCGCATTTTCTCGTAGGTTCCACATTTTAATATCTTTTTTCCGCACTATATTCCCAATAACCGATTCCTCTAATTTCCTGAAATGTATAATTAGATGGGTTGTTCAATTCAAAATTATTTGTATTTCGATCTATTTGTGTGCTAGCTTTTTTTTTCTCGTAATTTTCACTTCGTTACTGAACCAGAGTTTAAAGTAATTTATAAAATTTATTTTATTTTATTTCGTAACAAGTTTATCAGTTAAACATCTTTCTTTGGGTTCACTAAATAAGTAATTGATTAATAATGCTCAGTGATGATCGTATTTGCTTTAACCACACGAAGTGACGAGAGAGATATTCGGCATCGATCATCGGGTTAGAGGAAGCGTCGTTTTACTGGAAGTGTTTCGGTGGTGCGTGATGACTTTATTCTCTATTTGGAGATTAGACGAGCACGCTGTCAGACACTGAAAGTGGGGATTTTAAGATAAATTTTGATAGAATGCAATAAGCATTATTCAAACTATTAGGTCTTCTTTTTTTTTTTCCTGGTTTTACATTTACAGTTGTTGATAAATGTATCCAAATTTTCATCTAAATTTTGAAATTTATAATCTTATACCAAATATGATTTTGATTCACCAAAAATTATTAATCATTAGAAAGATATTGTGACAAATATTTATCTGTAACGTGTTGAAATGTGAGGCAGATAATAAATCTAAATAGTTGAGTATAGAAAATTAAGGGGTCGCGGGGCGGGGCGGGTCAGGGTCAAAACCCTATAGGGGCGGGTTTGGGAATTGAATAGAAAACCCTGTAGGGTCGCGGGACGGGTTTGGAAAACCCTATTGGGAAGCGGGGCGGGTTCGGGTTTTATATGACCCGTCCCAAACCCGCCCCGGTTGCATCCCTAGACCTAGCCTCCCATCTCTTTCCTAGAAGTAATATACTTGTCTAGCTATTTACACGTCAACATTTAAGGAGTGACCTTCTTTTTATAGAAAAATTAAAGTAAAAGCCAAATAATAGATGGAAAAAAAAAACAGGGGATAGAGAAAAGAGAGAGACCCGATTTTCTTAAAGCATTCATGGAAGGACTCAAGGCAGGGCGAAAACTTCACTAGGCACGGCTAAAATCTAATAAATTTAACATTCATTAATTGAACCTATATAGTATTATATAGGAGATCCATAGAGTGGTAACTCCAACATACTAAAATAAATTATTTCTTTAATATTGTTAATTAACAAGTGCTTATTATTTGCCATTTTTCAACTGATTGTGGGTGAAACCAACTTATTTGTTGTTGTTGTTCTCAACTTGGACAATGACTGCCTACGATGAATTTGTTAGCATCGTGGCACTTTAGGTTGGCATAAACTGGTTGGCATCGTAACATCAACAACTTAGGTCGATTACTGCTACTGTTATTAGTTTTCTTGGCGATGTCGAGCGTATTGTTATTGGGTTGAGCAAGAAAAAAGCTTAAAGAGAGAAACAGGTCTCTATAGAGAAAGATGGAGAAGAAGATCCTTGTTTTAATTTTATTTAGTTCCACATGGAAAAAATTATGAAAAGTGGATTTATATATAAGATAACATTAGAGCAAACAACAGTTGAAAAAGGAAAATCTGTAAAGGCATTATGGGCTTGTTTTATCAGGACATATGGAGTGGGTTTAGGCTTTGAATATGAATTTAAATTTGTTTTAATTATAATAAAATAATATTAACTAAAACGAAAATATAAATAAAAAAAAGACTTTGCTTTGTCAGAAAAAATGATTATTAAAAAAGCCACATCATATGACATATGTCACATCGTGGTTGGTCCATAAGTCCACATCAATAACGGAATAAATACCAAAGTACAAAAAATGGATACGAAAAGTTCACTCAAGTATTGAGAAAATAGACACAAAAAGTTAATTCAAGTATTGAAATTGAACAAGGGCAAAAGTGAGGTACCAAATTCCACATTAACCCAAAATCATCATAAATACCTTTATCTTGAAAATATTATCTATGCGAATATTATCTCTTTGAAGTAAATCAAAATTACAACTTTATTATATTTTTATTGAATTAAAATTCAATTCTTTCATTTTTTTATACCAAATAAATATTATAATAGTCATTACACTTTTATTATATTCTTCTTAAATTATAATTCAATTCCCCTCTTGTTCTAAATAATGAGGTGAGTATGGCGTAAATATTTCTTACAGTTGCATTTTGTACTCACCTTTGGTGTATTTTTCAATCAATTGTTAAAATTAACTTCATTGGTCTATTTCATTGCTTTTTTTATTAATTATTAACTATCATCGCCTTATTAAAAATATTTTAATTTTGATAGCAATTCATTGGTATCTTGTTAAGTTCATCTTTAAAATTTTATTTATTAATTATTTTATAATTAAGTGAATTATTTTACCTATAGTATTTAGTCAATAGTATTAGTTTATTTTGAATATAATTATTACTTTATTAATATTTTGCATAAATATGAAAAATATTATAGGTGTGACTTGCATGATCTAAAAACTGAAGATTTTGGAAAAAGAATAATAATGGTTTAAATGATATTATTACTAGGTTTTGATAAATAGGAGGAAGAAGAGGAACATCACAATGGCGATTGAAAGGCTCTTATATGCATGAAACTAAAGCGATATTGATAGGTATAAATGAGAGCAGAGGAGGTAATAAAATACAAAATATGAAAATGGTTTGAGGAAAAGTAATATAGAATTTTGGTAATAAAATGGAATCAATATCAAAATGAAAATGTTGGTACCCTAACCACCAAAACTAAATCTAGTTAAGAAAAACCTCAGCTCAAATCGTTTAGGATACTGGGTCTGAAAAATTGCAAGTTCAAGTTTAAGATTGTTATTAATTTTCAAGGTTAAAGTTAATTCATTTAAACTTATTTACGACTTAGCAAGTCTAAATGAGCAAAGCTCAATCTAGGTGATGGAATACTTGGGTGCTTAAAATTGTAGGACTAGATTTTAAATAGATAGATCAAGTTCTAATGAGAATTGTAAATGAGAAGTCAAAGATATAACAGATTTTTGATCCATTGACTACAAACAATCTCAATGACATGTGGTATAAAATAGTAGAAGACCTTGATCCACTAATAATACTAACTCCATGGAGTAAAATATCGACCATAAAATGCTATGAAACTTCATGTAAAACCACATGCCACAAGAACATAGTTCTTGAAAAGTTCTAAAAATAAAGAGAAATATTCACTCAATAAAGTTTCATATTCACTAATATTTTAATTGTTAAATACAATTAAAATATATTTATTAGCTTAAAATAATATCTTACAAATAGGAAAAATTTATATAAGGGCACTAAATAAAATTTTATGAATTGGGAAATAACATAATAACCGGTACGTAATAAATTTCTAATAAATATAAAGAACTAATAGCCGTTCAGTTTGCTAAATGGAATAGTGGGGGAATAGCAAGCTGAATAAAGTTGTAATAACTATAACAATGTTCACTTCGTGTAAAAATGTAAAACAAGTAATTATTAGAGTAAAAGGTAAATATCTATAATGCCCTTTGTATTTATTACAGAGAGAGAATAATTGTATAGGTATTATTTTCAAGATAGAGGTATTTATGATAAAATTGGAAAATAGAGGCAATTCATGAGTTAAAGACATGGATTGCTATTCATCATTTTACATAATAGCAATTCATTATGAATTGTAATTCTTTTCAAGTGAACATTGTAATATCAGCTTTATGTCGAACGAGAAAGGAATGAATAGTTATGCATGTCAAGTGAACGGATTGTAATTGTTCTTGATTCCAAAATTGGCTAATTTAAATTAATTTAAAAATTAATTTGAATCTCTAACTTGTGGTTTTTTTTAATTAGATCTTTGCTCACATTGGACTCTCTTTCTTTAAAAAGATTCATTCTCAATTTTACTTACAACATCAATAAAATACCCTAAATTTACATTCAAGTTAATTAGATATTATTAGACGATTATTATAAAAATACAAGTAATTTTGAACCTTAACTTAAATTACTTTAGAGATTGATTTTAAATGATTTAACTATTAGAATTTTGCAAATTATAAGATATAATTAGATAGTTTAGCCTAATTAAATTAGTAATTGAATTTAATTGAAAATAGAGATTCTAACACCATAAATACTCAATTTAACACATTAAACTACTTGAATCACCTATTTCAACAAATTTGAATTATCAAACTAAATTATGTTCATCAAATTCAATCGTGTAAAATCCTAAATCATCAATTTAGCTATTTGAACCAAAATTTTAACTCCTTAAATCTTAGAAATTTAAAACTAAATATTTGCTTTCAAATATCAATTCTTACGCTCCTAAAACCCTAAATTCAAGTGAGATATCAAGTTTCCTTCAATTGGATGTCCTAGAACCAATTTTTAATACCTATTAGCCTATTTACTTTCTTTACTCTATAAATTTAACTCTAATGCCAAAAGCCCATAACCTAAAGCCTATTCTAACTCATCTAAGTTTAGGCCCATCTACTTAAGTCCAAGTCCATAATCAAGAAGCCTATTTTCCTTTGATCTTTTTCTAATTCTTCAAAGCCCATAATCAATAATCCAAGCCCAACTACTCATAACCCAAGCTCATAAGCCCATGTACCATCATATTATCATGCATACACACACAATCAATAAAACCCTAAAGTCTCAAAAATATCAAGTGTGTGAGATGACAAAAATACCCTTTAACCTAGAGAATTCTCACAAGATGAATACAAGAAAATATCTCCCAACTCTGGAGAATTCTAATGCATATAAAAAGACCAAAATACCTTCAATTATTCAAGCAAAAGGACCAAAAAAACCCTAACCCTAATGGAAATTACAAACCATATAAATATAGGGTTTAGAAAACCCTAATTTTCACTTTATTTACAGCCACTCCTTCCTCAATTCACTCTCAAAAACACTTCAAAAATATACAACAAGACCCTCTCTAACATCAACACACATAAGGTAAAGTATCACCAAGATTTATAGCTCTTAATATCCTCTTTTGTTTCCAATAATCTAACATCTATTTCAGTTAATTCCTAGGTGAAATTAAAGACTAGAATCTTGGTTGAAGTAGGAGGAAATAAGTGTGAAAAAGCTTCATCAACCCTTGAGTGGTATTGGTAGTAGTGGAGACAATTACTTGGTTGATCTTTCTAGTTAAGTAAGTAATTTTAATTAGTGTATTTAATTATGTTAATGGTACATAAATTCATGTAAACTACTAAATGATAACTTAGATTTAAGTATAGATTAATATATGTATGCATAAAAACCAAAACAAGCATATATATGAATATAGGTTATACTAATTATTGGTTTAGTAAAATTATTACATATGTATGTGTACATATGTGTGCTGAAATATGTATATATTTGTATGGATATATTATATTGATATGTTTTGTTGAGGTGAAATTGTCAAACAAAAATCATGAAGTATATGCATGTATGTGTGTTTCGATATAGGCTGGAAATTGGATAAATTTGTGTTGATAAGGATGATTCGAGCTATAATTTGTAATTTAAATTGTAAAATATAAATCTAAGTATAACTATATGAAACAACATAGAATAAACATGTTTTATAGGCTTCAAATAGGTTAGGATTCGAATTAAACAAAGGAAAAATTAAAAATCACAAAAAAGACTTGAAGCAGTTCCAGCGTCGGTACAGTAGTGGTGATGTTGGTGGCCGGACCGATGGTCAGATGACCTCTTCTAACGTCGGCACCTTATCGGAATAGTGGACCCACGTGTCTACTTTACAAATCGATGGTGAATCGACCAGGAATTGATCGTCTTAATGGTCAAGTCAGCCTGAACCGATTGGTCGTCACTGTCAGTGCCCTGTTTCCAAACAGAATGGGTTTGATTTAAAATAAAACCATAATTAACTAATTAGTTTAGGCCAAGTGAACTTATAAACATGTAAATATATGTGTTAGGGAGTTTACATAAAAATTTGAGCTCAAGAACCCAAGTTTAAAATAGTAAACCGATTTATTAAAGTTTGGGCGCACACTAATTCTCTATAGGAAATGAAAATATTGGAATTTTATGAAAATTGATTATGGTAAAATAAATATAAAATAAATTTAAATAATATATTTTCATATTAATATATGAATTCTAAGATAAATAATTAATTATTTTGATTTTAGGAATTTATTTAATAAAATAGGAATAAATATGACATTTTAACATAATAGTAAACGAGTTTAAATTCCATAACATATTTAGATGTAAAAATATATTATAAATGATATAAATAAAATAATTATATTTTAAGCAAGTTATCTTACTTTATAAAAGTTTATTAGATTTAACATAGGGTGTGTTATTTAAAATATTGTTTAATGACTTAATTACTATAAAATAAGTTCAGTAAACTTGACTGATTGATTCTATCAAACTTTGCTAGATATGTAGACTTATTAACTAATATTGGCTTAGGAAATTCCTTAAAAGTCAACAATTTACACTTAACTATTAATCAACTAATAAACTCATATAAGACCATGATTTTATATTGGTTTAGGATAGCCTATGAATAATAAGGTGAATATGTTATTTCAAATGAATATTTACTAGAAACAGGAGTATTTTATATGAGTTTAAAATAAATCAATAATCGATTTAAATACTTATATGAAGCAATCCTTGAGCAGATATTCGTTCAGAGTTTGTCCTCTACATTAACTTTTGGTCTATCATTTGTCTGTGCAGAATATAGTTTTTGTATCAATACGCAGTGACTTGTGTGTTGCATGCTAAGATAGGCAATCTAAACGAACTAATACTTAAAGACGACTTTAATAATTACTTGTTGCTTATGCGTGGCCCTTTTTTAGACCTGGCCCAAGGGGCAGCAATCTTACTAGGTGATGTCAGTACGGTAGTTAGGTGCTTAGATCATCATGAGTAGCTCGGCAGGTAGCTAATAGGGAGAATGGTAGAAGGATAACGTCTACATGGATCGGAAAGAAGTAATATAGTGTGGTTCATGACTATGGATGACGATTGAACTGCACTGTATTATGGACTATGAAAGGTAGAGATGCGTAACAATTGTGACCCCTATATGAGGCTATTACTCATAGAGGTAGGAGATATAGGTATTCGGACTGCCTATATCAACTCTCTGAGCAGTTGCTGCTACTCATGACCCCCAAATTCCTAACGTGTTGCCGAAGTGTAAGTATTCAATTGTTGTTTTGTTACATTTCAATTTAAGGATATAAATTATTGATTGTTGCATTGCATTTAAAACAGGTGTGTGTGCCCATCTTGTGTGTGCCTGTGTTGCTGTTGTACTAAGCTTCGGCTCATTCTTTTCTTTTTCAAGTGATGAAGATAATGATGATGATGATACTTATGACTATATTAGGATCCACGGGATCGTTATCTTATTTCTATTTTATAAATTTCACTATCAAACTTATGTTTTAATAAAGGCTTATCTGTAAGCCCATAGTTTATGTTTTGAGATATTTGAAAACCCTTTATTTTGAAATATCTTGTGGTTTGATACCAATATATATATATATGTTGTCTACTCTTTGGAGTAGCCTATTTAGAAAAATGTTTTGAGAAATTTATTTTCTGCTGCGACTTTCCAGTTGTTTCCACAAACTAATACAATGATTTCAAAATCTAAAATTTGTTTGGCATCGATCACGATAAACTATAGACTAGGATAGCCTTAGCCTATAACCTAAGCATTATGCATGGTGGACTGTACGCACCTTAAGCCGATTTAAGGCGTGACAACCAATTTCAAAATTAATATGTCAAAAATAAAGATCTTCGCTTATTTCCAATCGAACCAAACATCAATTTTTACGATCAATCCCTGAATCAACTCATACGGCATGTAACAACCTAAAGACCTTAACCATGAATGATTTCTAAGACGCCTCTAATGGAATCAATTTTGTTTTCCCTTTAAAATGACAGACATAGCCAAATAAAAATAATGGGTAAATTACTTCGAAAGTTATTAACCTTTAAAGGATAAGTTCATTTAAGGTCTCGACTTACAAGTGTTTAAATAGAGCAATCACCATTTTGAGATAAATTCATTTGAGATATCAACATTATAAATAGTTTTAAAAAAAAGGAATCAAGTTTGAGAATAAATTCATTTAAGAAATCAACATTTGGAGTGATGAAAAAGATAATCTACGTTTTATAAAATGAGTCAAATAATGCATCAATTATTTATCAAGGATAAAAAAGTAACAAAACTTAATTGAAATATATTTCAAATATTGTTACATTAAATGAACTTTTGCAAACTGTTTATAACTCATTTGATTGCTTTGTGAAACATTAATTTCGAGCCGAGCCAAGCTTTTTCAAGACTCAAGCTCAAATTGTTTAAAAATTATCAAGTTTGAGCTCAAGCTAAATTTCTTATTCAGCCTGAAATCTGAGCTTGAGATCTAGTTGAGCTTCTTATCAAACTTGAAATCTAGGCTTGAGCTTTGCTCATTTATGGATTGAGATCGAGCTGAGTTGAGCTTTTATCGAGCCTGAAATTAAAGCTTAAGCTCAACTCATTTAGATAGCACATTTTTCATTTTTTCAAACCTAAAAGTTATATATAAAAGTTGCTAAATATATATACATATATATTAGGTAGAGATTAGTTTTGTTGTTTTAATTATATATTAATATATCATGAATATAGAATTGATAAATTTGCTAACGAGCTGTTAGCAAGCTTATTAAGGAGCTTACTCATAAGTGTATCTACAAGCTTAAAATGAGCATGTTCACGAGTTTACTCATAAGCCTGAATCAAAGTTCAAGCTCATCTTATTTAGATAAATGAACTTTATCTTAAGTCTAAGCTCGACTCGTTTAAATAAACAAGTTTTATCTTAGGTTCAAGCTTGGTTCGTTTAAACAAACGAATTTTATCTTAGACTCGAGCTCGGCTCATTTACTAGTTTAGCTCGAGCCGAACCTAGCTAACCCTACTTATAGTGCAATTTACCTAGTAAAATATATGACCATTTTTCTTTGAATCTATGAATTTGAAGTGAGGCAAAACTTAAAAAGCAAAACCAATGAGATTATTATTATTATTATTATTAAAATGAAAAGATATGGACGAATGGAAATTGGATTATACTCACCACTTTCAAAATAAATTGCATGATAACTTGGTTTTCAACAAAAAAAAAAATTTGATACGAGACAATGAGGTACATGGAAACCCGAAAACTACAATCAAGTTATAGCTAGTTGAATAAAGATTCAATGAATATTACCAATCAAAGAAAAAAAATATTATGTTAACTTGGTAAATATGAATCACCTGAAATGAAATGGATGAACTAGAGAAATGAAATCAAAGGCAAAAAAATAAAAAGAAATAGAATGAAATAAGTAAACGTGTTTGGATGTTTCACTAGAATGGAAGAATGAATATATATAATAATATTCATCAAAAATATATCCTTAATAATGATAAATATAAAATATACATAGGATAAATAAGTAATTAAAGTAAATAGCATACATTAATGTAGGCTAGGAAAGGGATGATTCAAAAGATGGAATCGAATTCCCTTTAAACCAAGATTTCAACTTCTAACAAGGCTTTCAAACTGAGGAAAGGTATTGAAATGAAATTAAAAATTGCAATACCATTTCATTTTATATTCTTGCATGTCAAACGTACTATAAGAGATCTTTGACCCTTTGATTACAAACTATCCCCAATAATTTATGATATAAAGTATAAAGAAATACCATGATCGACTTATTTGAAAGAGTAATGAACCTTAGAACAACATTGTCTATCACAAATACATGGTTATTTGTAAGTTCTAAAAGGGTAAATGTCGCATTTTATATTTTAATTATGTCAATTTGTGAAATTAATTACCTGAAATTTAAAAATGCCGATCTACTATCTATAAATTTTTCTACTTAATTTATAATACCTAGATGTGGTAGTTAATTGCAAAAATGAAAAGTCTAGGTAATTAATTACCAAAATATAGCAAAATGAAGGTATCATATTAATACTTTTAAACTTCGGGTAATTTATTGTAAAAATAAATGAAGTCTAGGTTTTAAATGTAACAAATAGGTAAAGGTTGGGTATTAAATGTGACAATTACCCACTCTTAAATGGGGAAAAATACCCACTCAATAAAATTCCATATTCATTGATTACTTAATTATGAAACAATTGCAATAACTAAACAAAATCTTACAAACTATAACATGACAATAGAAACATAATAAAATTCCAATAAACTAAGAAAATATGAAACTGAAGACTTGTTAATATGAAATAAAAATAAACATAGAAAAAAATACATAAAAATAAACAACTTTTTCTTAATTCCAAAAGGAGCTAACTTGAATTAATTTGAAAATTGAACCAAATCTTTAACCTGGGCTCCTTTAATTTAGATTTTGGTTCGCATCATTCAGGTTTGAGCTCATTCAAACATGTATTTTAGATCCATTCATTTTTTTAGGTGTACAGTTAAATAATAACTCATTTTGAAGGTCTATTAACATATAATATCATACTATTATAATATAAATAAAGTTACATAATGTTTATAATGTGTAGTGGGGTTACTATAACTGGTCAATCACCTGCGATAGATACGATGGTCGACCTGAGAGGAGTCATGAACCGATGACACGTGTAAGATGTCGCATAAAGAAGCGTGAGAGGAGGAATAAGCAAATCCGTTTCTCATTCTTTGTAGAATAAGTGCTTTGATCTTTCTTGAAGATGTTTCAGCAAAGTTGCTCTCAATCCTAACAATGTGCCGAATGGTCCCATGAGAGAAGAGAAGCCACTTATGTATAGATGGTGGAGGCTAATGTCAACCATTGGATAATGCCTGATTAAATGCATGAGATTAAGCATGACTGATTACCGTTAAATCATATCCAAACAATTTGATAGCCGTCATTGAAACCTTATTTTCTTCAATGGTAAGCTGGGCTAGGCCTTGTAAATGGGCTAGAGGGCTTTGTTTATATTATTAAAAGAAGCCCATTACAATCAAAACAATCCATTTTATATTTAAAATGGACTTAAGACTTATTTTATTCTACATAAACCCTAATGTAGCTAAACGAAGCCCATATTAGCTTAGGAAGACATTTTTTCAATCTACTTTCCACGCACGAGAAAACTAAATTAGGGTGAGAGTGAAATGAACCAGTCCGACGATCCCTATTCTAAGCCTACCAAGCCAAATCTCTTTACGATGTCCCTTATTAAACTCAGTCTTCTAAGCCCTGTTATTAGCCTCAAAAACCGGCTCGTAGCATTAAATTGGGCCAAAAGCCCAATTACCAAGATGACCCTCTATATATAGTTATATAATATATATGAAGTATGCCCAGGTCATTATTTCAAACCTAGTTGTAAGGCTATTAGCAAGCTCGTGAATGGATTGTTTGCAAAGTTAGACGAAAACTTGAGGTCAGCTAATTTAAATAAGCAAATCTTATTTTGATTTCAAGATTAGCTTATTCATAAAAACAAACTTAAATAACTAGTAAGTAGTTCAACCCATTTACTACCATAATGTTGATCACATTAATGCTATTTTTTTTCCCCAAATACTATCTTCTACAGTTATTAAAAAAGGGAGGAAGGTTATTCTTTTGTGTTGGAAGACGAGTGTTCATATAGCCACTTAAAAAGAACTTAAGCATTAATTATACGATAAATTATACCGCAAGGTTACAATAATTCAGAGTAACTTAATTTAATGTCACAATATTTAAGAAAATAGGTCAATTGAGGTTATGATTGACATGTGCAAGCATGATGGATATTTTGAGTTTTAATTAAATTTTTCTTCTATTAACATGCATTAATGGAGGCCTCAATAGACCTACTTATCTAAACGTTGCAACTTCAAATAAACCACTTAACATGTTGTGACCTCAAAGAACTAATCCCAAACATTGTAACCTTCTAGTATAATATATTCATCAATTATCTAAGAAAAAAGAACCTAGAGTTCTTGATGTTTTGAATGTGATTATGTTTTTGGTAAAAGCATGTATTTCATTCAATCAACAGCTTACTAATATTGCAATGGTTTTGGATAAATGTGAAGAGTATTATGATGGCCACAAGCTCATACACACATACAACCAAAGTTGATGTTAATAAGATATTACAAATGGTTGGAAGAACAAGTAAAACGAATATAATGCAATGCAAAAAAAAATTATGAAAGTTAAGACTTTTTTGTTAATGGTGATTGAGGATCTCTCATAGGCATACAACTAAAGTTAGCAATAATAGGTATATAAATGAAGGGTAGAGGAAGAGATGAAAAATGGAAATAAGATTTAATTTAACGCAATTAGGATGTAATAAAATGATGTTAATATCTAAGTTGAAAACATCTTGCTAAGAAAATTAAAAACAATGATATTATAAAGATTTGGGATAAACACAAAGATTATCATTATGGTAACTAAAGGCTAAGATTGAACATATACAAGACTAAAACTTAAGAGGTGATCAACTAAGTTTAACGGTAATTTTAGTCAATGTTCAGTTTAAAGGGAAAAAAGTGATATAACACCAATAAATAACAAAATAAATTACAACAAAGCAAAGAGATAAGAAAAGAGAGAAGGAGTTCAGATTTAAGATGGAGTTTAACGTACTCCATAATCTCGACATGCAACAAATACGACTTTACACATTTATAAATCGATCACCAATACATTGCTCGTTCGAAAATGCACACTTTTCTCTTAAAATCACTTAACACAATGCCTTACAAAAAAAAAATGCAAGTGGAAACTCTAAATGATACTACCTACTTAAGTCATTCAACTAAAATAGCAAGAATAATTCACAAGGAGATGAAAAGTTTGATTGTAATAATACTAGGGGCGTATCTAGGGCCGGGGGGAGGGGGGGGGGTGTGGTGACTACATAGATTCCTTCCCCCATACTCAAAAAATTATCTAACTAAATAAATTATTTTAATAACTATTTTATATTCAAAGTATCCCACAAGTCATGATTATTATTATTTATATTACATTTGAATTTTATTACACGTTAATTATGTATAATTCAATTTAGTAACTATTTCTTCTTCAATTAATGTTATCAAAATGCACATGAACTGTTGAATAGCTATCATATCTACATCTGTGTGTGTGTGTGTGTGTGTGTGTGTGTGTGTGTGTGTGTGTTTCTTTTTAAATTTTTCTTTTATAATAAGTAATAATATTAAATTCTTTTATTATAAAATTATCTAACTAAATAAAGTTTTGTTAATAACTATTTTATATTTAAAGTATTTCACAAGTAATAATTATTATTATCCATATTATATTTGAATATTTTCGCACACTAATTATGTATAATTTGATTTAGTAATTATTTTTTCTTCAATTAATGGTATTAAAATGTTGCATAGAGCTAATTTAATTATATAAAATATATGGATTTGACTCTTAGGCTAAGTGACAGGGCTTGAAGAGTCAAGTCCATACTTTTAGGTGACTTATGGGAGATTTGGCATGGTAGGCTTAAAATAAGGATTGTTGGACAGGCCTGTCCGTTCTCAACATTTCTCAGAATAGTTCATGTATTTAAAAGAGGCTCTCTATGTGCTTAAACTCAAAATGAGTCCATAGAATGATTAATCAGAAGAATGACTTATCTAAGCTGTTGACACACCTTGCAATTTAACGGATGCTGTCAACAGCCAAACTCTATAAATATCTCAGGATATCTCCTCATTCAATAAGATTTCATATATTTAGAGAAATGTTGTCGTGCTGTTGGATTGTCATCATAGAGATCAAACAGAAATCATAACTAAGAACGCATTGACTCTCTCCAAAAACTTTGGGGATGATGCTTTATAGCACCTTCATCTATCATGCATGTGTTTGAGTTATTTGATTGCTTACTCCTCCTCCTTGTCATCTCTCCATAAGTTATTCTTACGTATCATTACGTGCTATTGCCAAGTCACTCTTCTAAAGCCGCGTGTAGCGTGAGCCATATGCTACACACATGTGATCACTACAACCGAATCCAATCATCTACATTTTGGCGACTTCACTAAGGAAAGAAGTTGACAACTTGACAATGGCATCCCCAAGAAAAAGACCAACCAATCCTAATGGCGGCACTAGTCAAGAGTTTGACACCAACACTGAAGCTGGAGAGCAAAACATAATGTCAATCCTAATGACAATGCAGTGCAAGTAGTCGTACTTGATCATGCGTAACTTGCACGTGAAATGCAAGAGAATACTATGATTATGAAGGAGTTCATCACTATGATAGGCATATTCATGCCTGTTGCGACTGCTTTTGCTGCTGTGCAACAGGGGATGACCTCGTCAAACCCTACTATTGCTGCATAGCCATATGCCGCTCAAGCAACTCAACTACCTAATGCTTTAGGTACTAATGAAAATGCTACCCAAGGAAATAATAAGTAAGTTCGCATACTAGAACCTACTACAACACAACACTCAACACCTAAGGCAAGGAGTATTGGAATCCAACTTAGCGGTTCTTCATCCTCACCTGCCATCCCTTTGGCTATGATTGACAAAACAACATCTCAACCTAATCAGATACCTGCTGTGCTTGTAGAGGCTACATCGTCTACTTCAAGGGGCTCTTTCATCATTAAAGAGGATCTTGATGCTTATTTAAAAGAGATACAGGCAAAATCAATTGTGGGAGTATAGGATCTCAAACTCTCATCCAACCCAAGTATTGCTACTAAACGATAACATAAAACTACATAAGTCCTAAGTCCATGCTATTTAATGGCAAAAAAGGAAGCGCAAAAGAGTACCTATTGAAGTTTGTCAAGACTTTAGAAGTTCATGGCTTAAAGGATGACTTGAAATTAAAAGAATTCTCAAAGTCTCTCATAGAAAAGGCATACATGATACACTTGGTATGTCAACCTTCCTCTTAGATTTGTAGATTCATTAGGAAGCATGTGCAAAATGTTCCTCGGAAAGTTCTTCTCCACTCAGGAGTGGGTTACTCTGACCAACATGGAACGCACTCAACAGAAGCCCAAAGAGGACTTGATGGACTATTTTGAGCACTTTAAAGAATGCTCCCTTGACGTCCCGGACATGTGTGATGAGAAAGAGCTGATGAAAATAATTTTTCAAAGAATGTTTATTGAGATGTAATACACCTCGAGAACCTTTCGTTGGTTTCTTTTACTGCTTTAGTCGAAACACACGAATGACTTACAGTTATGTCACACGACAGAGGAGAGAAAATGAAAGGTTTAAAAACAGGCTTCATCTATAAATTCGGCCCGGGCGATAGCTCTAGGGGAGGGAAGAAGCCAAGAAGCAAGAAGTTAGGAATCTTGACATCATCGTTATCTTACCCATGTTTAATTGGTAAAGTACATGCAATGCTTGACACATGGCTACAATATGGGAATATTAAACTCCCAAGGGTTGAACACTTACTTACAACTGAAGAAAAGAATAATCCCAAGTTTTGCAGATTTCATAGAGCAGTGGGGCATCCAACTAAAGATTGTTCGACATTGAAGAAGACATTCAATGAAAGAGTGCAAAATGGGGAACTTATCATTGATAATAATGATGTCAGGAACAATCCACTTCATGTGCATAATAATCAACATGGTATAGTAAATGTTGTCTCTTATGATCCTTTAACATCAGAGACAAATGAGGTACCACCTGTTGAGACAAAAGATAATGAAAGAAAATCAACTGAAGGTGAAGAGCTTGAGTGTTCACCTATTGTGATGGCTCTACCGAATCTTCCAACATTAGGAGTTTCTTTGATCTCCTAGGTTTTAATAAGAAGGTACAGCTTGAAGTAGCATTTACACTCGTGCAAATATCTGAAGGTCAATATGCAGAGTGTAGTGCAGCACAGCCTAAAAGAAGAGCGGCAGATGCACACGAAAATGCATTCTTATTTCCTAATGTAGA
This sequence comes from Combretum micranthum, assembly GCA_024138025.1. Lineage (NCBI taxonomy): Eukaryota > Viridiplantae > Streptophyta > Magnoliopsida > Myrtales > Combretaceae > Combretum > Combretum micranthum. Next base: position 45,285 of record JAMXBD010002042.1, read on the forward strand.
TATATGTGTAAAGAATCCAATTCATAACCGTCCTCTATATGAGGAAGGTTTACTCAAGAGCTACTCTACGAGGAGAACATTTATAGACAATGGTTCCTCCATAAATATCATACCTATGACTACATTCAAAGCCGCTAAGCTTAACATTAGACAACTGGTTAAACAACCCACATCTGTAAATGGCTTCAACGACTCTTCCACAGATACAATAGGATACATTAATGTGAACCTAGGGTTCCACCACTTTTCACGTGATCGATGTGTTAGTCTCCAACCACTTACTTATCGGTCGGAAATGGCTGCACGATCACCATTTAATAACTACCACATGGCACTAATGCATCAAAGTTCATTGAAAAGGAAAAGACGTATTCATCCCAACCATAAAAATCATTTTGAATGCAACGAGTCATACTTTATTGAATCGGCCTTTTTCGATGAATTCACTAAAGAAGGAGAAGCGGCTATTGCGAGACCCACTAGTTCGCCATTGCCTACGTGGGAAGAAATTCAAAAGGATCTACAGAAAAAGATAAAGACGTGTGGCTCTCGTGGGGGTAGGAGGAAGAGGAAGAAGCAAGTCAACGAAGTTAAAAGTTATGTTAGGCCTGATGGGCAAAGGGTATATTATTTAGGATAGGTCTACGGGATCCAAAGAAGCCTTCATGTCATCTTCAATATATTAAGAGACTTCATATGCAATTGCAATTGATGTATTTTCATCATGTTTTGAATAAAATTATGGCTTGCATTCTTAAAGCCTTTCCATCACAATTTCTCTCATTCTCTTGTTCTTGTTACATTATTAATTCCTTTTGCGATTGTAAAGTTAGATATTCATCTCTTTAGCACACAAAGATATTTCATACAAAAAATAATAATAATAAAGTTGCTGCCGGAGTCTCCTAAATGCGTGACGACATGATTGCAACATGTTTGCTGGTAGAAGCATCGTTTCCTAGGCGCATGATAATACAATGTCACATCTAACATAGTGCAAAGTTTTAGAAACATGCAATGAGTGGTTAAGTATTAAGAAATACCCTCTTAACCAATTAAACTCGATTATTAGGGCGGCAAGCCTATAGGACATGTAATACTATTACTACTCAAAGCACGATTGATCTATTATCCTTGTGACAATAATATTGTTACGCACTACTCCGAAGCATGACATAAGAGTCATACATTTTCACTTCATGAATCATTGTGACTAAGTGAAAGCATTGCTTCATAAGTGTAAACGCATATTACTAATAGCCTAAGTGATATTTGATGTACACAAATGTGAGAAATCAGCTAAGTAATTGGCAACACAGATAAAGGACTTTGAAAAATCAAGAAAAGCAATCTATTCATCTCAAAATAAGATGTGCCAGCATATTGTTCAACAAAAAAAAAAAAAAAAATTAGTCAACGACGAAAAGTAGCAACTGCAAGTTATATGAAAAGAAAAGTCACTTTACCACCTCAATGAGTGCACACTTCACCTGCTTCGAACCCACTAGTTGAGGTAGTGGATAATTACACTTTGGTCTTGAAGTAGACTTCATGTGTTTCACCTCATCAGGAGGCTCTAACTTGCATGACACAGGCTCCTTAGCTAGCTTGACATCTCTTGTTAACTTGATGTACCTATTTCTTAGCGATCTAAGCGACATATGATAGGGGCTTACATTGTATTACCTATAGATGCAAAGGCATAGTCATGAAACATAATTATATAATTGGACTAGTACATCAACCAAACAGCAAAAGCAACTCCACGACGCTCCACATATGGAAAGAATAGTTGTCACATTATGTAACGAACAGTTCTGAAGTCTCTTGGTGAGATTGCCTAGTAGCAAGAATCAAAGTTCTTTGCAATGTTGAGAAAATGTGACACTCCTTGATCAAAGCTGAATTGGCACGTCACTTTGTATGGAGAATATACCATGACTCTTTACTCCAAGAAGCGTCCATTTAAATATCCATTGTCAAGTAAAGATGGAAAACACCTTGGGACATACCAAAGCATGAGCTTAGATTGATATTCATCTAACCTCCCACGATTATCAACTAAGATGACCTCGCCTTTGGAACCTGGAAGATAAAGTCCTTCAATGTCTTCATAACCTTCGAGAAGCCTTACATAAGGGCAGAATATGAATTCTTTTTCAATGTTGATGAGTTGAAGAAGTGGTTGCCTAACCTTTACTCTAATCCATGCCCACCTTTGGAAAGGGTAAGGTTTAAGTCCTTGTTGATGGTAGGATGATGCAAGGTGATCCGAATCAAATAATTGCAAAAAAGGCAGGTCTACGTAGGACATATTCACACTTCAACCCTTGGAAGGCACAAAACTTTGATGGTATAAGTTGAGGCATCAATATAGAACCCCAAGTAAAAGGGAGCTTGTGCGAAGCGTTGACTCTACACAATGTGTATCACCGAAGGAAAAAAAAAGTCATGGACTCTTGCCCACCAGGGAACACGAACAGTAACAACCAAAAAAAAATGAAAGTGGCAAGTTCATACCTACAAATAAAAAAAAAAAAGTGTCCATTGAAAATGTCAAACAATATACAAGAAAGAACTTACTCTTCCCTACAAGCCTATTCATAGTTTGAGACATGCTTGTTTCTTCACTCTTCCAAGAAGTGTTTTACCTAAGAGAAGCATAGTTTTATGTCATCACAAGCAACCTCCAAAGCAGCCAATAAAGATGTCTCAAAGTCACATTCTTTGTGTAAATCACAATTACAACAACATCGGTCAGCCTAAAACAATGTATGTTCAAAAGCAAGACCACGTCTTTGAGAGTTGATGGTATCTCCTTCTACACAGTGATAAGTGTGCAATTCTAGATGCTTCAACAAGAGATGTTGGCACATCAAACTTCAATCTTACATGTGCTTACATGTCATAAGCAAGTGGAGGTGATGACGGCACCATAAATCCTGGCCTACTTCAGAACGATCGCATACTCTGGCTAGTCGATGAAGTGACAAGAGTTGTCAAAATGCTTTGATGCACATGTATCTCTCTTCTGGATCCTCCTCTAGAATAAATCTTCAGAAATTGTTTGATCAATCCAGTTGTTGCAAGGAGACAGAATTGGAGGACATTAAGCGTTTCGCAGCAATAAGTCCTTTTAGTTGATTGTGTCTATGATCTACGACGTCATCATTGGGGGTCTTATAGCGTTGAGTCAGTTATAAATTTGATGAATGACAGATGGCTGCTGAGAAAAGCACTTGATTGATGACGGATGGCTATTGAGAAAAGCCACTTGATGGACGTCGGATGACTGTTGAGAAAAAGCCGCTTGAAAGATGATGGATGGCTACTAAGAAAAGCCACTGGATGGTTATGATGACTAATTGCTTGGTGTTGATAAATGGAAAATGGCTACTAAGAAAAGCCACTATATCATTATTTCGGTTGTTACTCAACAAGCAGATCCTGCCAAAAAAAAAAAGAAGATCTTAGGCCTATAACTGGGACTTAATGAATATGCATTGGGTAGGCCAGTGTATTGGGTTCGTTTTGTTTTTTCTATACTAATCGCGCAGGAAAAGACTCATGGACTTCCGGAACTGAACTTGAGATGGTTTGAATTATGCATGAATTTTACGACCAGAGGAGCATTTATTTTGTCATTCAGCTGTTGAGTATTTAGCTATATTCGAAAAAAAAATATATCGTTGTCGTATGGTTGGTGGAGATCTACCATAATCACATAATTCATGATTTAGTGTGATAAAATATTGGAATCTTGCTCAAAGGGTCATCTGATACTCACTGACATGAGTGTTTCTACATATTGGAAAATATATCTTCGGAGAGGTTCCCCTGAGCTATAGAATTTTGCTCAGTATTCAAGTCATTTTGAGCAATGGACAAACCAACCATCAAATCATTGACATCATTTTACATTCTTTGTTCCCAGTCCAAGACTGGAACTAGATCCAAAAATATCAAGTAGCTCAATTGTGTTTTTTTTATTTTCACCACGTTTCTCATTATTATTAAGCACCATGCCAACAAAAATATCATCTGCTTGGCCTCTACCCTCATTTGTGTGGTGGAATGTTACATCAGCAAAGGGATCATCTTCACCTTTTGCATTACTGGTGCTTACACTAGCGCCCGTATCATCCCCAAATAAATCATCAATGAAATGTTGCCGCATGTGCTGTTGAATAGAAATTCCCTTCAAATTCATCCAAATACCCTATTTCAGATGCTACCCTCTTTTCTGACAGTATATCATTTATAGATGATCTGTACCATTTTAGCCATTCAACAACTTCCACTGGCTTATATGCTGTTGTATATGATCTACATGTATATAAACTGGGACCATGAGAAGATTGCTTTTGTACAAGCTTTTTATGAGACATAAGGTATCTATCATAGTAGGCCCTTTTATCAACATCTGCGAGAATGTCATAAGCTACGAGAATCTGAACGATGTCAGGGTGAGTTTGCTTAGCCAATTTATGAAATGAAGCCTTGATTTCGGCAAAAGAGATGACTTGATGAATTGGAGCGTCATTAAGATAGATATGGAAGATTTCACATACAGATTTGATGACCAATGATGATATTGATCCATATTATATGAAGTGATTCGACTACGAGGATTTTATTTTTGTTAAAATAAAAAGGAAGAAAGATCGAAATCATGTTAATAGTGAAGAACGAGCGAACCCTTGGACGTTCTAAAGACCAAAGAGGTACAAGTACCTGGATCGAGAGAAAGGAGGATATATAAATATATATATATATATATATTAACAAGTATGTGTGTGCCCAACGAATTTTCTTTGAGGAAATTAAAAAGTAAAAAAAATATAATAATAATAAAAAGATAGAAAAACCCAACGATTCTTTTTTTTTTTTTTTTTTTTTGAGGAAATTGAGAAGTTAAAAAGAAAAGGAAAAAGATAGAGAAGAAAAAAAGAAGAAGAAAGAAGAGGACGAACTTGATCTGCAAGGTGATGTCTCATGTCTTCCGCAATTCATCGTCGTTCTTGTTCATAATACTAGTGTTGTTCGACTTGTCTGCCGAGGATTATTAGAAGCATTGAGATTCCAGTTACGTCTTTTTCCGTAGCCTTTAGTAATAACAGATCCAACCTGCCAAAAGAATAGTAAGGATCATGTGATTGAAGGAAGAGAAAAAAAGAAAAAGGAAAAAGAGAGAATAAGAAGAGAAGCAAAGAAGGCACATACCTCTTACAGGCTTGGCATTCACGTTTGGACTGGTTTGTGAAGAAAGTACAAGAATCACCGTTTGCTAGTAAAGAATATATATGGATATACGTGTGTAGTGTGTGCATGCAGTCAAAGAGATAATGATTGAAGATTTAGATATGAAATTTAATAAATTCACATCGATCTATCCGCTATGTTGGATATATCTCCGAGATTCGTCGAGATATCAAGTGCAGATATGGCAAATTAGAGCTTCAGAAAATATGATAAAAATAGTGAAACGCTTGAGGCCATCTGTAAGGATAATTGGCCAAATGTAGTAACTACATGTGCAGGGAGGGAGCAAATCCACGAATTTACATTCGTCTGATCCATGCTTTATTCGCGCGAGTCCATGTCTTTTCACTAGTTATTTACAAGCACACATATACAAGAAAGTTAATAATTAAGAACAAACAATAAGGTCTAAGAAATATGGGACTTATTCTTTTTGAAATACTACTAACAATATACAACATTTTTAGTTCTATTGATTTTATATTTAAAAAAAAAAATGTAATACACGAACTCAGTATAGAGTAGGATCATCAAGGGATCAAGGTAGAGTGATGGACCCAACCACCGCACAATCGCATTTCATAACAGCCCGTAGAGGATGCACCATGAATAATAACGGAAAAAGGAAGGAGCAATTTCCAGCAGTTTAAATCCAGACTCAAATGAATGAACAGGGCTAAATTGGCTTACATCAATTTTAAATAACCACGAGCTCATCTTGCAAAGGGACCAGGGCTAATCCTTGAGCGATGACACGGGCCTAAGGACATATGCCTTTGGTCATTTTTTCACCAGATAAATTTGGTTTGAGCCCATTATTATTATTATTTTACGCTTATGTTGGTGTAAAGGAAAGTTATAAGAAATCTATGCTTTGTTCTGGTACCTTCAAATCTTATGGATGCAGTCAAAGAGATGGGTCTAAATGATTTAGACTTGGTATGTAAGTTAAAGTCAAGATTCTGGGCATTGGATTATATGGTTATATTGGGTTCAAGTTTATAATGTGAAAAATAATTATGAAGAGAAGTTAGAATTTGTGGCCCATTATGTAAGTTTATTTAAGAAGAGACTTTTAATCTAAATGACATGACAGTAAAGGGAGTATCTTTTTACTCCAAACAAAGCACGAAGCTTTAAGGAGTCATCTGAAACTCGAATCCAGAATCTAGTAAATCCTAAACAATTGCAAGGATTTTTGGGACTCACAGGTTATTATAGAAGGTTCGTCCGAGGGTATGTACTATAGCTGCTCCTTTAACGAATTTGCTAAAGAAGCACTCTTTTGACTAGAATACTTCATCTACTGAAGCATTTACACGGTTGAAACAAGCTATGACTCAGACTCCGGTTTTGGCTTTGCTAAATTTTTCTCAGCAATTTATCATTGACACTGATGCCTCAGGTTTAGGATTGGGGGCAGTTCTGCATCAGGGCAAACAGCCGATTGCATTCTTTGGTAAGAAGTTTTCTTTACGAATGCAAAAACAGAGTGCTTATGTTAGAGAAATGGCGTCAGTACTTGTTGGGAAGTCATTTTATTATTCGGATTGATCAGAAGAGTCTTCAAGAAGCATTGAATCAAGTTATATAAACTCCAAAACAACAGTAGTACTTGGTTAAATTGCTGAGATATGATTATGAGATCATCTATAAGCCAGGAGCTCAGAATGTGGTGGCTGATGTCCTTTTTAGGAGTTTTTCATATGATTCTCAATGTTTTGCTATATCTTTACTCTCTTTAGACTTTGTTACACTACTTAAAACAAAGTATCAAGAGAATAAAGAATGGAATCAATTGCTGTCTGATGTGCAGCAAGGGATAGTGGGACCTGTACCACTTTCTTATAGGGAGGGTCTCTTATATTATGTCAGTTGAATTTATATTCCTTCTCATTCTTCCATTATTAATTCTTTAATAATGGAATTCCATTCATCACCGATTGGGGGACATTTAGGAGTTCTGAAGACAGTTAAGCGATTGGGTGCCTCTTTTTATTGGAAAGGAATGAAGAAGGATGTGGAGAACTTTGTGAAGCTTTGTCATGTGTGTCAACGAGTTAAGTATTTGACCACATGCCCTGCGGGGTTGCTTCAACCATTGCCTATTCCACAGAATGTATTTGAAGACATTTCTATGGATTTTATAATTGGACTGCCAATTTCCAATGGCTATTCGGTTGTACTAGTGGTGGTTGATCGTTCAACCAAGTACTGTCATTTTAGGTGTCTTTCTGCTCAGTTCTCTACTTTTACAGTGGCCAGGTTATTTATAGATATGGTGGTCACATTGCATGGCATTCCTAAAGCAATTGTCTCTGACCGAGACAAAGATTTTATGAGTAGATTTTTGGGAGAGTTATTCAAGCTCAGTGGTACCACTTTGAAGATGAGCTCAGCATATCATCCCCAAACAGATGGCCAAACGGAGGTATTCAACAGATGTCTTGAACAATACCTCCGATCATTTGTTATGGATTCCCCAAAACAATGGCCCAAGTTTTTACCATGGGCAGAATTTTCTTTTAATGCCAGCTTTTATACAAGCACTCAGATGACACCATTTCAAGCCTTGTATGGCAGGGAACCTCCTACGGTGCCTTCCTATATTATGGGGACAAGTTCTAATGAACCTGTGAATCATGAATTACAGACTAGAGATGAGATTTTACGTCAGCTTAGATCTCATTTATTGAAAGCTCAGCAGCAAATGAAATCTCAAGCTGATAAGCAGAGGATTGATAAACCTTTCGAAGTAGGTGATTGGGTGTATGTCAAGCTTCAACCATATCGGCAAACATCTCTTGCCAATAGGTTGTCTTATAAGCTTTCCAGACGTTATTTTGGCCCTTATCAAGTACTATAGAAGATAGGAACAGTGGCATACAAATTGGATCTTCCTAGTACTTCTTGTATACACCCTGTCTTTCATATTTCTATTCTTAAAAAAGCTGAAAGGCGAACCAGTACTGAGGTGCCTCTCCCCTTACATTCATGGGATAATTTTCCTATTATTCAACCTTTAGCTATTTTAGACTCAAGCATGTTTATACAACAGGGCAAAGAGTTTTTACAACTCTTGGTTCAATGGGAATCTCTACCACACGAAGAAGCTACTTGGGTCGATTGGCATGAGTTTAAGCGAGATTTCCCAGATTATCACCTTGAGGACAAGGTGTTTCTCCCTACCGAGGTGCAACATGTTATGAACCAAAGTTCCAAAACACATAAGAAGCCTACTTACTTGAAGGATTACATTACTTAAAGACAGAAATAACATGCATGTAGTAGATTACAACAGATTTTAATATCTGTAACTAGATTTAGTAGGCATAACAGATCGGTAGTTATAACCGAAATACTTGTAACAGAATACTCAAGTGTACAACAGAATATTCAAGTGTACAAGTGATAGTATAAATACAAGAAATAACAGTAAGGGGAGTATCTTTTTACCCCAAACAAAGCACAAAACTTTAAGGAGTCATCTGGAACTCGAATCCAAAACCCCACTGTCATCGTCTTCCTCGCAGCAGAACAAACACCATAGGATTAGTGAAATCAAAATACGAATAAGAGAAAGTAGTACATGCATAGAGACTAGAAACCCTAACAGAGAGGAATAGACATACGAAAGAAAAAGAAGGAGACTTTACATGCAGTGAGTGGTGCAAATTCTGGTTCCATAACCTAGAGCAGAGTTGTAGTTTGTTTGGTGGACCGGGCCTTAAGTGTGGGCTTAACAGTTTATCATGTGGAAAATAATCATGAGGAGATAGCAAGATCATGAGAAAAAAAAGAAGAAGAAAGAAGATTTGAAAAAGATTGATAGGAATCCATCCGTTGTTTAGGAGTAGAGTTTTGTCACTGGCATGACTACTGGTAGGATAGATAAAGAACAGATGAAGTCATAATACTCTGGTATATCTGCAACTCATCCATTTCCGTAATAAGCATGTTTTTGAGGAAATGGAAATCTATGAAATATCATAACCTGATATCATGTCATCTAATATATGTATACATATTATTGAAGATCCCACGAAATAAACGCAGATGGTGAAAGTTTTGGGAACTTGACATGGATATAAAAAAAAAATGATATAATTGTCCGCAAAACCGATAGTGTGTGGCATTGTTGTATCGACATAATTTCTTTTAGGAATCAACAAAAAGCTACACGTTGGTAATGAAATTATTATGGCAGCAGGGTCAATATAATTTTACTGAGAGAACATGGAGACCCATTGTATCGTTATTAGAGTGGTTGTCTGGTTAATATATATCTACATATACATGGAAAGAAATGTTTGAAGCATCAACTATGGGAGTAATAATTACAGGTTGTGGATGACCGAAGATCTTAGTCTTGTTACATCATACGGAGATCATGCTTTAATCATCTGATTGAAATTTTTTTTTTATCTTCCATATGCCATGGTAGTTCTCGGCTTTGATATATCGACAGATAAATCTTTTAGCTTGTGAGCAGCTTTGTAGCTATTTTGTAGTACATAAACATTAGGAAGTGACACAACTAATTTACTTTACGCCCAAATTCTTTTGACTTCATCTAAAGGACTTTAGTCATGAGGCAAAATGCAGAAAGCTAATTTAATTATATAAAATATATAGATTTGACTCTTAGGCTAAGTGACGGGGCCTAAAGAGTCAAGTCCATACTTTGAGATGGCTTATAAGAGATTTAACATGATGGGCTTGGAGTAATGATCGTTAGACCGGCCTATCCGCTCTCAACCTTTCTTAGAAAATCTCATACACTTAAAAGAGGCTCTTCATGGGCTTAAACTCAAAATGAGTCCATAGAAGGATCCATTAGAAGAATAACTCATCTAAGCGGTTGATACACCTTGCAATTTAACGGATGTTGTCAATAGCAAAACTCTATAAATACCTCAAGAGTTATCCTCATTTGATAAGATTTCAGATATTTAGAGAAATGTTGTCGTGCTGTCGGATTGTAATCACAGAGGTCAAATAGGAATCAGAACGAAGAACGCATCACCTTTCTCCAAGAACTGTATGGTTAATGTTGTATAGCTTATCTACCTATCACGCATGCGTTCGAGCTATTTGAGATTGCTTACTCCTCCTCCCTGTCATCTCTCTATAAGTTATCCTTACGTATCATTACATGCTATTGCTAAGTCACTCTTTTAAAGCCATGTGTAGCACGAGCAAGATGTTGCACACACGTGATCACTACAATCGAATCCATTCATCAACAAATGTCCATAAATTATTGAATCGCTATCCTATCTACATATATTTTATAATTTATTTATGCTTAAAAAGCAATCATATTGGACATTAATTATATAATTTGATTTAGTAACATTATTTTTTTTCTACACGTAATGCACATGAACATGAATAATTGAATAAATATCCTATCTACATATATTTTATGATTTATTTTTATTACAAGAAATTTTTTTATAAATATTATCTCTATATTTTTTTATTAATAATTAATTTTCAAGTGATATATATATTATGTCTAATGAAATACACCAAATACTCTTGATTATTATTTGAATGAATTTTTTCATGAAGTTTTAAAAAATATCATATTGAAGTCATTGTGAAATTCTCATAGATGTATAAGATGCAATATAATTATAATAGCGAGTGAATATTAACAATTAATTTTAAAATTGACTTAATTGAGGTCTGAACTCCATTCATATAATCTTGCATCTGCCTTTAAATAATGCCATAGCAATTAACAACGAGATGTAAGCTTTTTAAAGTTATTATAATCTACAAAGAACTTCTTATCCACAGCTTTATAGGGTAATCAAGTTATTGGTAAGTTTGTAACAATTTTACTCTTGCATTAAATAACTTTAACGCTTGGACACAATAATCTAGTGTTCATACACCATTTGGAAATACTTGGCATCCTCACTTCATTTCCTCCAGCATCCCATTACCACTTAAAAAAGACAAACAAAAAGTTTTGGACCAAGGTATCATCTAGACGTTACATTGTAGTGTTTAGACGCTAGCTCACTTTCACCATGACAAGAAATTCTTATCATGTTCAAGAACAGCTAGCATCCAAGTGTTATCTCTCAGCGTTAAGACACTCGTTGTATAGCATGATTAATTATTTTGATCATGCTAGCATCTGAACATCGTGTCCTCATACATAATTAACGTTTAGACACTAGGTGCAATAAGGTCCTTCAAAGCTTTCGGCAACAAACATTGATTAAGTTAAGGATTAGCTTATGTTTTTATCTAACGAAAACTTTTCAATTCATATTCAAACACTTGTTAACTTATATTAATTAGTCAAGTGTAGATTAAGTTTAGCCAAGTTAAACTTCGATTAATTCAATTATCCAAGTTGTATTTATTTTATTCTTATCAAAATGACAATGATCTTATAACCTAGTGATATATCTCTCTTGATCTCTTAAGTGAGAGGTGCTATCTTTGATTTCCTCTTTTCCCATTGTAATGGTTTTTAAAAAAAAAAGGGACCAAAGGAAGAGATATAAGTTGAGACCTCTTGTAATAAAATGAAATCAATACCAAAATGCTAGTATAGTAATGGTAGCAAAGATTTTTGTAAAACATATTAATAGTACGTTAAAAACAATAATTACATTATAAGGATTTTAGATATTAAATATAACAAATTAGGATTCCTATGAGAATACCATAATTGGTAATTACCACATAAACAAATGCAATAGATATAAAAGGTACAAACAAAAAGATAAATTGTTTTAAATTATTAATTATAATAGATAAGTTGTAATGCCTAATAATTTAGCACATCAAGGTATAATATGTTTTAAGGTTGTGTATGCCACATGATTTTGTCATTACTTTTAAGAAGTTTACCTATCTTAAGATTGCTCTCCACTCTACAAGCTCAAATTTAGAATTTAGAAAATTCTAGATTATTATTCCAAATGGCATCATGATGATTAAAGTTCTACCAAAATAAATAGAAATAGACTCGCTTTTATTTTATAATCGAAAAATCCCTAAAAAGGAAAGACAATGCTTTATCGCATTCAATTTATAAGGTATCGTAGTCTTCCCCAATTATATTGTGTTTGAATGGGTGGAATATTATGGAAATGAGATAAAACCTATAGAAATGAGAGGGAAAAAAATGATGTTTGGCAATGTATATGTAAATGGAAATTAGTAGAAAATAAAAGAAATGGGTAGAGTAGGGTTACAATGAAAAAAACAACCCTTTTAGCAATTTTTTTTAAAGTAAAAATAATATAAAGGTAATTTTGTGAATTATTAACTATATCTTTATTTGTTGCACGAGCTAATTTCACTAGTAGAGATAAGCTCCTGTAAACACAGAAAAAGTGGCCAGAGGTGCACCAAAGGATTGCTTGGCACAACCACTCCGATACTTAAGTTAGTCCATAATTCCTTCTATTTTTAAAGAATAACCACTCAAGTAGGAAAGATAGGGAACTCTCCGGCCCTTTCCGGAGGGGGAAATGGGTATTTATAGTGTTTAGGATAATACTAGGATGGGCCCACCAAGTCTTTTTAGCTAGGTCGAAGCTCTTCTAAGTAACTACCTTGACACTGGTGGTGGCAGAGGTATTGAGCCGAGGACCGGCTAATGTAGAGAGTATGGTTGGGCTGATTATGTACCCTCCGGTCCCAAGGTGGGACATGGGTACTTTGTGGCTCAGAGGCCTAAGCAAGCTGATAGAAGTCGTTCTCAACGAGTCTGACCTTATGGCGGCTCGTTGTTGGTCCTGAGTGATTGTCTTCGAGGCCGAGCTTATGGAGAGGATTCCCATTGAGCTCATGGAGAGGTTTTCCACGCACCATTTCTACAGATCTATGTAAGTGACGTTTGAGGATTCCACATTAGGTTGGACTAAGGCCTTACCTGCATATGGGTCTTTCTTGAGTAGGTGCAGTTGGTGACTTACTAGGCTGTGGGGCCCAGTCTTGGCAACAGTGAATCGAGTGGGCCATGGTTCATATTTTATTGTTAACACCATGCATTTTCTTTGCAAATACAAACCAAATAATGGAAGGAGAAACATTTCTTTCCACTCTTTTCGTAACTTACCAAATATAATATAAGATTTTCATTTCATTCTATTTTTTAATTTTTTTTTTTTCCTTCTTCTTACTCTTTTCAACCTATTTCCATCTTTTACAAAATTGCACACAATGTTATAAGATTAGCATTCACGTCAATTTTGTTACGAAATTTAAAGTTAAACAAACAAAAAGGATTTTAAAGGTATTAAGAAGTGCCCTTGTATTATAGCATTTTTCCTACGTGGCATTTACACTATGTTTGGAATTGGATGGTAAAAATCAATAAAAATGGAAAGAAATCAATAGGAATGGAAGGAAATTCGTGTGCTTTTTGACCAAAGGATATTGTGCATTTAACAACGTAGCTATGAAAATGAGTAGAAAAAAAGGAAACAGGCGGATATCCTTTGATCACACTGCCTAGGCATTATCAATCTTCGGTTACTGGTGTCATTCACTTTTAATAAATTACTTCATTTCTCTTTTTTTTTTTTTTTGGGGGGGGGTGTGTTGTGGGGAAGGGGAAAAAAAAAGGTTATATCTCTTTCCATGGTTTTACGAGCACAATCAAAATAGAAATGGAGAAAACTACTTGTAAATTTGCTCTCGTCATATTTGTGGTATTCCTCATATATTGTAAGTGATCTTTCTCATCATGCGTGAAATTATTATTATTTTTTCTATGAAACCTTTTAAGAAAACTAACATATTCGAAAGTTTTGAGCTCGTTGTTTATGATCCGATTTTATATTATATCTCCTCTTTGTGGATAGATAGGTTTAGATTTCCATGTTTCATATTTTATTGCGAATCGGTGCCAAAAGCACTAGTTAAATTTCGAGAAATCATATGATTTTACGTTTTTAAATTTTACGTGGCTATTTTATATATCTTGTTGAACTTTTATCTATCAGATATTATATCTAAATTTTAAAATTATTCAATATAATACTCAATATCATCTCGAAAAAGTTGACCTGACAAATACTTACTAAATAAAAATAGACTCTTCTTAAATGAATATATAATTACATAAAATTTAAAATAGTTAATTTAGTATTCAATTAAAATTTTTATGTTTATTGATATTATCTTATCTAACAAAACGTTAGTGCGCTAATCCACGTATTGATTGTTTGATTTTTAATTTTTTTCTATTAATTATTTGACACGTATCGCCTCAATTATTTGTTGAAGTATCAGCTAAACAAATGGGGTTAATTTTGTTTATTTATGTAGTAAAATGAATATGAAAACCCTAATTAGGCATTAAATTGATTTTTTTTTTAATTTTTAGGTAATTAGTTGTATATTTTGTGAAAGCTTAGGTATAAACTATGACATTAACCCTAAAAAGTATAACGATAATCAATTAAAAGCGAGGTAGTAGATTTGATAAGTAAAAATTCAATTCCATATCAAATTTGTTATTTTAAACCTTTTGTCACAACAAACTTACCTCTTATCTTGGGTTATTGCAAATTGTGATCAATCATATGATATGAAAGTCGACAAGGTGATTGTCATGAAATCATGTGCTAATAATAATGATTGTAATCTTGTAAATGTAAATTTGGGGAAGCCTTTTGTTCAAAAAACGAATGCATATGATAGTAAACTAAGATAGGTACTGGCAATCCTATGGTAATCTTATGATACATCCTGTAGAATTGGTGACCCTATGGTAATCTTCACCAGATTCACTAAATTTTACTCAAGCATTACCACGGAATAGAAACAATAACATGTGACATGAATACCAAATAAATGCAATTGTGAGATGTAGTGCAATGCGTGTTTGTTTAATTAATTAGTTAGATAGTATTAAGTTTATTTATCAAAGCGACCAATCCATTAATAGACATTCATCAGTAGTCCCAATTCAATAATTACAAGTGATGTGTGATCTCTTTTAAATTAATGAATTACCAACCAAAACAATCATCAAGTGATGCACGAGTATCTGATTCTCCATGCATAACTAGTTACATTTATATCAATACATGTGCAACTACATTACACACACGAGTGAGGTGATAAGGTCAATGTTATCCACCTGCTATTCGAGCCAAGTCATAGGAAATCCAAAAATTAATCCATTCCTCCTATGAAAAAAATAATAATAAACACTCAATACTTTTCTTAATATATACATCCTATCAAATTTTAGTATTTGAACTCATTTTTAGTTCATTATCCTACATTTAGTTGAAATATAGGATTTTACTAAAAACTTGTTTTCGCAAACATACCTTGGAAACAACATATTCCCTTATTGAAAGGTTAACAAATTACAATTATATCTAAGTCATTTATAAGTTACTAAGTCTATTTTATCTTGGCTTAGTCAAATTGGTTAAACTTAACCTATCTAATTCATTTTAGTTTATCAAAGTGTATTAGGTCAAGTTGAGCTTAAATTAGTTAACTGACTAATTTTATATCTAATATTCATATTAATTTAAGTCTATGTTATTTTAATCTTAGCCAAGTTAATAAGTATTAATAAATCTAGTTCATTTTCGTTTATTTAGGTTTATTAAGCCCAAATGAGCTTAGATTATTAACTAAGTTCATTTAGATGTGGATATGTTCTAGTTTGAATCAAATATATAATAGGTCTTAATAATTTTAAAATTTTCAAAACCATAAAACATGGATATTATAGATCTCTTTTTAAGCTTTTTATAGCCTTTTGAATCACCTCAATCTGAGTTCGAATGAGAAAGTTATGATCAATTTAAGTTAAGTCGACAAGAAAAAAGGACAAGATGGCCTTAGTTCCATATAGGGCGTATCAAGGATGGTGGAGGCCACTAAGCCCCTTACTATGGCCCATATGGGTTCAACTGGGGGACAATGGCTACCATACCCTTTGCCACACCCTGTATGGACCTAGATTATGTCTCTTATTTCTTTTACTTCATTTTACTCCTTTCTAGCTACTTGTCTACTTATTTTACTCACAAAACTCTTGCTACATCATCTTAATAACATCACACAAGTTCAAAACCATAACTAACAACCTTTCTAAACATGTTTTTACCATCATACATCATTAAACTAACTTCATAAACCACCCCTTCCCCTCCTCCCCACCCAATTCATACATAAACCATATCTATTATCATCAATCTTATCACAAACTTAACTTATATCTAGCATCAACTCAACATATACATGCATATATAACAATAAAAAATAAAGTAGATGATTAACTTACATGTTTGGTAAACTTAGACTACTTAAGTTTTACTACTACTACTACTACTACTACTACTTTCTAGTTAATGTAGCTTCTTTCATACATGCTTATGATCTTCCTTCTTGATTTTATCTCCTATTTCTCTTTAAGATCTTATTGAAATTTGAGATTCTGACTTGAGCTTTTGAAAGAAAAGAAGAAGAAGAAAACAGAGGAAGAAAGGAAGGAGAAAAGAAGAGAAAAAGAAAAGGCAAAGGAAAGAGAGAGGCTGAAAGAGAAAGAAACAGGAAAGGAAAAAGGAATAAGGATTATAAATAGTTGAAGATATTGAGAATAGGGGTTTTAATTCAAGCTCTCTGGATCATTTTCTTAAGTATTAAAAAAATTAAGAGAAAATTTTAGAATATATTTAAGTAAAATCGATAACTTGAATTGAAATCTAGTTAAATATTTAATTTTGTAAAAACTTGATATTTAGATTAAGTTCGAGCTATTTTTAACTAAGTAGATAAACTCAAAATTCATGGAGATTAAAGATATAGAATTTAGGTTAAAATGACTAGATTAGGACATTTTATAAATTTAGATAATCAAACTTGAGAAATTTAGATTATTTATAAATCGAAGAAAAAGAGGTTTAAATTGATGATTGAAAAGAATTGAGTAATTCAATTCATGAAATAGACTAAAGCTTGAGGTTTACAAAGTTGCTAACATTTAACTTATTTAAGGGTTTAGAAACCTGCAAAGCACTTTAATTACATGTTGAAAGCTTAGAGAATTAAAATAGAAGAAGAGAAGTTAAAATAAATGATTAAGAAAATTCAATACTCCTGTTCATTTAATAATTTAAAAGAAAAGGAGTTCTAAATAAAGTGATTGAGATTGTGATGAAATTTAATTTGTTGCAAAAATAATTAAAGTAAATAAACTAATTGAAAATTAATAGAATTCAAATTTGATAGTTAGATAGGATTAAGAAAATCAATTAATGAAATGGGTACTTGAAGCAAATAAATAAATGGAAAGGAATATTTGAAATCTCAAATTTTAATTAAATGTATTTACTAATTTGATTATAGTAATCTAAGTTATTATATTCTATTACTTAATTTACTTGTTTTTTTTTTTTTTGGCCAATTACTTGTTTTGGTTAAACTATCTGACTTCAAATTCTAGTTCAAAATTCAACCATCTATCATTCTATTTAATTATAACCACTTTTATTTAATTTAATGAAAACTTAGGGTATTTCACTTCTCATAAGAAAAAGGAACGTATCAACTATCATGCTTGGCATGCATAAAAAGGTATACCTTTTTCTTTAGTTTGCTCTTAGGTTAATTTGTTTTCAGTACCTAGACACACCTGGTAGTTAGATTTTGGTGCTACTACTCATGTAAGTGCGTCCATGCAAAGTTGTTAGAGCTGTCGAAAACCCAGTGATGGTGAAAGATATATCTATGTAGGTGATGGAAAGGTAGTTGAAGTTAAAGCAGTAAGAAACTTTAGGTTGTTATTTGGGATTGGAAATTATTTTGATTTGAAAGAGATTTGTGTTGTACCGTTTTTAAGCAGAATTTGGTTCTATTTCAATATTGGATGAATCGAGTTATTTTTGTTCTTTTGGAAATGGACCATTTAGACTCCATCATGATTCAAAGCTTATTGGTTCTGGCTCCTTATCAAGACATAAGAACCTATACTTACTTGATACATTTCCCATTTGATGAATCCTTTCATGTTTATCCAGGAGGTATTAAAAGAAAATTAACTAAAGAGAATTTTGTTTAATTATAGAATAAGCATTTAGGGCACATCTTTAAACAAAGAAATGAAAGGCTTGTGTCAAATAGAATTCTCGATACACTTGATTTTTTAAACTTCAAAGTTTATCAAGTAAATTAAAGGGAAGGAAACAAACATAAGAAGATTAGGCGCAAAAAGATCTTTAGACGTCTTGGAACTAATCCACACAAACATTTGAGGTCCATTTCCTAAACCTTCTTGGAATGTTCAAAAATATCTATTATGCTCATAGATAATTACTCATGCCATGAGTACCATCATCTCATTCATGAGAAGTCTCATACTTTACATATGTTCAAAGTTTTTTAAAGTTAAAGTTGAGAATTAACCTGGCAAAAGAATTAAAAGCAGTAAATCTAACTTTGGTTATGAATACTATGGCAAATATGATAGTACAAGTGAATAGCATTCGACTTTATTTTCCAAATTCCTAGAAGCATGTGGAATGGTCCCACAGTAACCATGCTAGGGAGCCTTAGTATGAACGGTGATACCAAGAGACGAAACAAAACGTTAAAAGGCATGGTAAGGAGTATGAGTATTCTTATTAACTTATCATATTTGCTCTAGGAAGAAGCATTAAAGACTACAGCTTATATCCTTAATAGAGTCACAACTAAGGCAACGACTAAAATCCCTTATGAATTATGGATAGACAAAAGGCCTCATATTAAGCATTTTCACATTTGGGGTTGTTCAACTGAAGCAAAGCGTTATAGACCAAACAAGAGGAAGTTGGACTAAAGAACAATCAGCAACTACCTAATTGGGTACTATGAACGATCACAAAGGTACATATTTTATGATCTCACAAATAAATCTATTTTTGAGATGAAAAATACAATATTTTTTTAGGATGTTGAGTTTAAAGGGAGGCATATGGTTAAAGGCTTTGTCTTTAAAGAGAAGAGAAATTCAATTCTCTTCTCCTCGTACAATAATACTATTGATCATGATCAGTAATCATTCTTGAAGTTGTTCAATAAGTAACTCTAAACAAAAGGAAATATTGAAAATCTTCCTAATTAAAATCAAATGAACTTCTTGAAGAAAAAACTTAACAATCTCAAAAACAAATGTCATTAAGAAGATCTACTAGAAAGAGGAGAATGCAACTCCATATGATTATATTATTTTGGGGATAATGGCACCAGAAGTGCTTATGCTTTTCACTTTTGGTAAATTAATGTTTAAAGTTTTAATTTTAGTGATTTAGTGCTTGTTCTTTTAATCTAGTTTCAATTTAGTGTTTCTGTTAACAAAAAAGTTAACAACTATTATATGTTTTTGCATTTTAATGCTTTTAATTTTAATTGTGTTTAAGTGTCTATACTTTAATTTTTGAATCATTTAGTGTCTATTCATTAATTAATTCATCAAAAATTAATATTTTACTTTTCTTAATTGATATATTATCTTAAAATTTAAATGAAAGTTATACATTAATTCACTGAGAATTCATTATACATGTTTAACTTATGTTATTTTAGAATTAAAAAGAAAATTATTTACATATAATAATTTTGATTATGAATAACTTTTTGCACATGATCTTCGATTTTGATAAAATCCTACATCACTATGAAGCTCTTAACATTAATTTTATTTGAAAATATGATCTTACAATGTGTTCCAAGGTCATACAAACCAAGTGAAATTTTAAAGTTGTTATAATTTGTGAATTAAGTGTCTTTTGCCTTGTTAAATAAATTTATAAACTTGCTGAATAATACACCTCTTTATATTATAACGTTTCTTTTGATTTTTTATAGTTTCCCTAAAAACCCTTATGAGAGTGTTAAAGAAGTCCTCTATTAATCTTGGAATTGATAGATTTATATTGATTGACTTATGCATATGCATTGAGAGAAGACTTATTTAACAATTTTATAAGGGTTTTTTGCGGACACTACAAAATGAAAGGCATAAAGAAATGTTATAATATGTAGAGTTGTATTATTCAATAAGTTTGTAAATTTATCTAATAAGGCACAAGACAACTAATTCACATATTATAATCATTTTAAAATGTTACTTGGTTTGTGTAACATTGGAACCAAAATATGATCACGTTTTCAAATAAAAATTGATGTTACGAGCTTTCCAATGATATAGAATTTTATCAAAATCGAAGATCATAAGTGAAAAGTGATTCATGATCAAAATTATTACATATGAATAATTTTCTTTTTATTTCTAAAATGATATCGGTTAAACAACTACAATTAATTCTCAATTTATTAATATATAAATTTCATTTGGATTTTAAGATAATATATCAATTAAGAAAAATAAAATATTTATTTTTAATGAATTATTTTAAAAAACACTAAAATACATCAAAATTAAAGTACAGACACTAAAGTGCAAAAAATATAATGGTGTTTAACTTTTCTATTAATGGAGATACTATATTGAAATTAATTTAAAAGAACAAACACTAAATCGCTAAAATTTAAACCTTAAACACTAGTTTGCCAATAACAAAAAGTACAGGCACTTCTTAGTTATCCTTATTATTTTTCTCCAAGAACATGACATAGACATTGGCATGGTGGAACAATAAAAAGTACAAGCACTTCTATAAGGCCATTGAGAGTTTTAACTCTCAAAAGTAGGTTAATGCTACAAATAAGGAAATAATCTATGGTAGACAATGATGTCTAGAATAATCTTGCCCCATTCCTTGAAGGTGTAGAACCCATTGGTTACATAAATAGATATTTAAGACTAAAAGGGATTCAAGGGATAATGCAGAAAGATAGAAGGCTTGTCTTGTTGCAAAAGGGATTTACTCAAAAAAAAAAAAAAAGAATTCGATTACAAAGAACTTTTCTCTCCAGTTTCTTCCAAAGACTTTTAAAATTCTAATGGAACTTGTGGCACACTTTGATCTTAAGTTACATTAGATAGATGTTAAGATAACGTTTTCAATGGTGACATTGATGAAACAACTTATATAAAGCAACTTGAAAACTTTGTTTCTAAAGATTCAAAGCAAATGATTTGTAAATTAAAGAAATTCATCTATGGACTTAAGCATGTTTCTCGTTAATGGTATCATAAGTTTAAACAAGTTGCCATCTCTTGGCTTTAAGATGAATTTGGTTGATATTGTATATACCACAAGTTCAATGGGAGGTCATTAAGTACGTTTTTTCGGTTTTACATGTTAATGACATATTGCTTGTCAATAATGATAAAGGCTTATTGCACGAGACCAAGAAATTTCTATTAAAGGACTTTGAGACAAAAGATTTTAATCTTGGAAGAGCATCTTTTGTGTTAGGAATATATTCACCAAGATTGCTCTCAATGTATCCTCCAGCTATCATCAAAAGGCTATATTAAGAAAATACTTGAGAGATTTGGCTTGTGGAATTGTAAACCATGTGATACCCCTATTGCTACAGGAGACAAATTCTCTTAATTAATGCCCTAAGAACGATCTTGATAAAAGGAAATGCAATCCTTATGCTTCAACTCTAGGAAGTATAATGTACGCTTAGGTATGTACGCATCTAGACATCGCATACATAGTCGATATGTTGGCTAGATTTCTAAGCAATTTAGGAATGGATCATTAGAAAGTTGTCAATAGGGTTATGTAAAATCTTAAGAGAACAAAAGACTACATGTTTACATACAAGGTATTAGATCAATTGGAGATCATTGAGCATTTTAATTTTTAATTTGTAGAATGCCAACATAGTTGTAGATCCACTTCGGGCTATATCTACTTGCTTGCTGAATGAGCTATTTCCCAAAAGAGTTATAAGCAAATACTCATAACTTTTTCCACCATGGTAGTTGAGTTCATAGCATGTTATAGAGCATCTAATCATGGGATATGACTACAAATTTTTTGTCATTATGTTATGCATTATGGATAACATAGAAATACCACTAGAGATATATCATGCAATAAATCAACAATGGTACATTCCAAAATGAGAGGAGCTTAGCAAAGTCAAAACACATCAACATTAAGTTTCTAGTTGTTAGAGGGAAAAATTTAAAGTGGTCAGATATTTGTGAAGCATATTGGGTGTTATGTTATTTGATGATATGTTGGTTTAGTGGGAGTGATAAATGTCCTAAGACCCTTAATAATTTGTGCCTTATTGATTATATTTTACATGATATTTTGTTGATCTATTAAAGAAAATGTTACTTATTGAATGAAGTATTCACTTAAAGGTTAAATGCGGAATAATTGAGTTTTTCAAATGATTGATGATACAACGAGCGAAGATTTGATGAATTTTTGAGCTTTTATTGCAAAGTCAGAAGTACACTACAAGCAGTACATGACTATCGTACAATTATTGGAGCAAAAAGTGAGGAAAAATTAGATATCCAGGGTACATGATCAAAGTATACAAGTAATGTACATCAGGGTCGTGTACGATTAAAGAATGAAGAATGTCCACATTGTTCCAATGTACATGACTCATATACACGGATCGTGTAGGCGTAGTATACGTTTGATAATATTGATTCAATCCAAGTCTCCATATTTATACCTGGTTTATTTCTACTTTATATTAATGATGTAGATCTTTTTATTTATGTGACAATATAACTTGGCATCATATATAACACAAAATAAAATATTACATGAATACCTCAAATATCCTAACTTAGATAGCTAAATAGTGTTGGTTAATTAGTATAGGAATTTGTTTGTGAATGGCTTAAATAGTAGGAATACATAAATATTAGTATGTGATTAAGTAGCTGAGCATAATGAACTGTAGAATGAATTAATTGAGAATAGAGATGTAATAATTAAATTGTTCATTTCAATTTGTCTATTCTTTCATGTTATTTTTAAATTATCATATGAACTTAGATTTCAAAACCCATAAGAATTTTTATCACAATTCATTTTAAGAAACTCTTTATTTAAATAAATTCTTAGTTAAAGAATATAGCTAAACCTTGTGTTCATTTTATCTTTTTGTAATCTAGATGCTAAAACCAAAGAAGCTTGTTTCATTTAGCAAACTTAAATCCAAGTTTAATTATCCAACTACAAGCCCAAAAGCCCAAGGCCTTTGTTTTAACACGCACCTAATAATTTTTCCTAATATTGGATAATTACTTATGGTGCAAGAAAGTCAAAGTTTGACATATCTCATTTTTATAAGATAATTATCAAGTAAAATTGCACAAAATAATTTCCCTAAAGAACTCCTACAATAGATGCCGTTTTTGGTTGTTGAAAACCTCATCATTTTCATCAATTTTTCTTTGAAAAATTCATCAAAATTTCCTTAAGTTACTACTTTTAAGTGGAGACTAATTTAGGTAAAGTATTACTTACCTTTTTCCATTCATTTATTTATTTATTTCTTCCATAATATCAATCTCTCTTTCAATGAATTTTTAGACAACTTTGAAGTTTAGAATTGAGAAATAGGTTGAGTATAGGCTTTATTAAGCTTCTATAACTTAAAAGTTAAGAGTAGTAAAGTTCATCGTGTGTATATTTTTAAAATTGGTGAATTTACTTAGTTACATGTTGAGATTTTATTGAAAATAGGGTTATTGATGTTGTTAGTGTTAGATAAGTAAAGTTTTAGTGATAAAATCGATAGTTAAGGTTAATGTTATGTATATACGTGTGTAGTATGTTTATGAATGAGTAATAAGTTCACACATACTTAATAATGTTTGATTTTAAGCTTATGTGTTCATGTGGAACTATTTTTGTTGAAAAGAGATCATATTAGTAAGTTAAGTGATGAAAAATTTTAGAAATTTTGAAGCAAAAGACATTAAGTTAGTACCTATTCGTCATGGGCATGATGAAAGGCGTTATTTTCTTGGAGAATTCATTTTGGTTAGATATGGGCATGATCATACTCATGATCTTCTTGGCATCAATTTCACAACCAATCATAGCTACAATTCAAACCGTGATTAGATCACGGTCATGACACTATGCGCGATCTTCTATGTGTTTTTCAAAGTGTGAAACACTTTTGATCATGAGCATGATGATGCATGCGATATAAATCATGACCTTTATAATTGGGATGATTTGACCCGTGACTTGTATCGCAACCTTGACTACGACCGTAATAGATCCCTTGACCCATATATATAATGATAATAATAATTAAATAAAAAATAATATATGTATATATGTGAATACTAAATTGAGTATTTGCATAGGATCTTACTTAAGTAAAATCAAATGAGTTTTAAATTAAGGATATGCTAATATACAATATTTTAGCTTAACTAAGTAATTAGTTAAATATAAGTAAATAAGTGGGTTGATTTTTGACCTTATTTGAAATGATTTATTTGTAACATATCCTTTTATTTGATTCAACTTGTCTTCTGATTTACTTCAAGATACTCCGAATTAATCTGGTACGCAATGACATTTGTGTCGCACCAGGATAAGCATTATAAATGAATTAAAACTTAAATACAACTTGATAATTGCTTGTTGTTTGTGCTTGGTCATTCAATCCAGTATAGGGAGCGACAACCTTGTCTTGCTTGGCGATGTTAGCATGGTAGTTAGATGCTTAGGCAATCTTTATCCATATGTGGTATATCTAGATGGCTCAGCGGCTCACTGATAGGGCAAATGGTATCGGTGTAACATATACCTAGATCGAAGATAAGTAATATGGAATGGCTCACGACTTATGAGGCCAATTGTGCCTTATTATATTATGGAATAAGATTGGGTTAGTTTCACCAATGGTACCTAAACTTTTTAAATATAACAGAAATGTACCTAAACAAAATTTTTTCACAGAAAAATACCTAAACTTTTTCTCACTATCATCAAAAGTAATTTTGGCCTGATACCGGCCATTTCTCCGACGTATTTATGATGTGTCAGATTTATCTATCCTATGTGTACCTTTCTCTCTCCTACTAAGATTACTTGTCTTTCTCTCTCTCTTATTTTAACAATATCGTTGTTTGTACGCGGTCAATTTCTAGTAAAATTTCTCTGACATCTTCTCTTTTTTAAGTTCCCGATTCTTCATCTTGTCCCTACCTCCATGTTTTTACCTTTTTACCATAAGATCATTGTATGAAAAACCTTGCTTTCTCCTCCGTACCATCACACTTTGCTGTATAGCCATTGGATTTTGATAGAGTGGAAGAAGATGGTGGTGGTCCCAGTTATGAGAAATTAGAATGGTTGTCCACCTAAATACGGTAAGATAACATGAAAAGACTGCTGCTTTTTTGTTGCATTGTTCTAGAAAGCGTTAAGGTTTTGTCTATATTTGAATAACAAAGTGTTCATTTTAGTAAGTATGGGTATGTCAATGTTATCGCCTAAAATATTTTATTTCTATAAATGTCTTGTTCTGTTTTTTTTTTTTTTTTTTACTTTTGTTTGTATTTTTTATATTTAAATGTGAAATTGGAGTTGGGTTTATGGTTGTAAAGGAATGGTTCTTCTTTGCGTATCTCTGTTTTCAGAAGCAGGGGATGGGCATTTTTCCGTTGTATTGCATTTTAATGGGCATTTTGGTGAATGGTCTTACATTGATGGGGATGTTGAAGTTTTCGACTGGTGTCGTATGGACACAATGAGTATGGTATGCTTAGATAAGTGGGTACAAAGACTGGGGGTAGATGGCATCGTTATGTACTACAGGAGATTACATGGTAAGGACTTTAAAGATAGCACTCAAGAAATGGGCAATGAATCCGATGTGCTTCATATGTGTGTTGAAGTGGACGAAAATACGGTGGTAGATGTGTATGTTAGACACATAAGTGAGGAGGATTATGCACAATTGCAGACCTCAAAAAAGAAAAGGTGTAATGTCATCATAGAAGAAATTGGAGTCGAACCTCAAGAAAGAACAAGTCCTCCTGTGAATCATGGTGTCAATAATGTCGTGGATGAGGAGTTTGGTTGTCATAAGTCTAAACCTATATCACAGACTACAAGGGTACTTACACCTAGCTTTAGGGCAAGGGAAATCTTGTTTAGCAATGATGGCAACAGTTCACATGTGGCAAATGTAGATGTAAATGATGTTTTCATGACCTCACTTGAGGAGTATGGAGATTTTCTCAACCAAATAATGGAGGAATGTAACCCAGCTGTGGGTGCAGTTGATGCTCATCATTCCCGTGCTCCACCTGAAGACAATCAAAACATGATGCTTGCTGAGTACACTGGTCAATCAGGTAATGAAGATGAAATTCATGACATGACATTAAAGGATGGGGACAGTGATCAATGTGATGGAGACTCTGATGAAGCTAAAGAAGATGGTCAGGAGGACTTTGTAGAGTCGAACTATGATATACCAGATGGAGATGATGATTATTAGGAAGGCATAGGTTGTGATAAGGGATAGAATAACATGGGTAGACCAAAGGCAACAGACAACTTGGTTGGGTCATCATCAAAGGTGTTGGTTGATGAGGTGGATGAGCATGATAGTGACTATGCCTATGATGACTTGCACTCAGCCAAAGACAATGATGGGCCTGAAAAAATCCATTATCCTGAGTTTCATGATGATAGAGACTGTATGAACCCAAATTTGGTTATTGGGCTTCAATTCAGTTCATTTGAACAATTCAAAAAGCCTGTAGAAATTAGTCCATTAAAAATAGATTTCAAGTGTACTTTCCAGTGAATGACAAGAGAAGATGTGTGTGTAAATGCTACACTGATGGTTGTCCTTTCAGAATTTATGCCAGTAGGAGGTCAGAAGCTGATCCAACCATTCAAATCAAGACACTCACTTTGAACACACCTGTGGTAAGGTCTTCAAAAACTTCCATGTGACATCTAAGTGGCTTGCTACTAGATATCTAGAGAGATTTAGGGCAGATCGTCCTGGAGCATTGCTGGTTTATAGCTGCTGTTAAGGAAGACACTGGCTTCTCCATTGGGCATATGAAGGCTTGGAGATCAAAAAACAAAGCAATGAAGATTGTGGATGGTGATGAGAAAGCTCAGTATGCCAAACTTCGAAGTTATGCTTTGGAATTAATGAAGAAGAATATAGGCACCACAGTCATAGTATCTGCAGATTTAGGGATTTTTCAGGGGTGTTTATGTATGCCTTGGTCCACTAAAAGAGGCTTTCAAGAGTAGGTGTAGGCCTCTTATCAGTGTAGATGGAACCTTCTTGAAAGGCCTGTATGGTGGATAGCTATTATGTGCTGTGGGGATTGATCCAAATGACTGCATATTCCCTATTGCATATGCTGTGGTTCAAGTAGAAAACAAAGAAAATTGGAAGTAGTTCCTAGAGTTGTTAGGAGAAGATCTTGGCATAACAAACGGCCAACACATCAACTTCATGTCAGATCGACAAAAGGTTTCATCTTTTCACTTACCTTCACTTCTAAATAAAGTTTGATCTCATAGACTTCCATGAATGAATGTATATTGTGTACATGTGTTCATTTTCAGGGGCTGGTGCAAGCAGTTAAGGATCTATATCCCAATTCAAAACATAGAAATTGTGTTAGGCACATATGGACAAACTTTAGGAAAAGGTTTGCTCAGTTCATTTTTACACTGTCTTTGTTCTTTTCATTCATATATTAATCATTTTCATTATATGATAAAATAAGTAGGGTGGGAAAAAGTTGAAAGACTTACTTTGGAATGCTGCTAGAGCAACGTATGTACAAAGATTTGAGTTTTGGATGGCCGAGGTAGAGAAAGAAGATAAGGAAGCAAAAGAGTGGCTAAGTAGCATCCCACGAGAGACATGGTGTAGGGCGTTTTTCTCAGACTTTGCAAAATGTGATATGCTATTGAACAATTTATGTGAATGCTTTAATAGGTAAGATAACTTTTGACCATATATTGTATCACTGGTTCATGTTGGTTTGAATGTTGTCTTGCTTGTTTTACTTGGAATGCTGTTGCTATTGATAGGTACATATTAGATGCTAGGAGCAGAGCTATTATAACCATGCTTGAGATGATTAGGATAAAGTTTGATGCGAAGGTTGAAAAAAAAAAGAGAATGGATACAAAAGTATATTGAACAGGGGAGGGAGACATTTGTCCTAAAATAGTTAAAAAGTTGTTGAAGTTAAAGGATGAGTCGGTGAAATATTATCCAGACTTCACTGGTGGGCCAAAGGTAGCATGATGTGGTTTTGGCAATACTTATGTTTTGATGGTGGAGAGGACTTGTACTTGTAGGAGGTGGGAGCTTAGTGGTATTCCATGTGCTCATGCAATTACATGCATACTTGGGAACAATGAACACCTGAGCAATATGTGAGTGACTGCTACAAGGTTAAGACTTATATGGAGGTATATAAATACTATATAAATCCCATTGAAGGTGAAGAAATGTGGCCAATGCCACAGATGACTTGCTGCCTATCCAACCTCCACAAGAAGTCCAAACGAAAAGAGGAAGAAAGCCCACAAAAAGGAGAAAAGAACCTGAGGAACTAGAAAATGTAAGGACAGGGCATAAGAGGATTACCAGGAAAGGGACTACTCAAATGACATGCACAACATGTGGATCCAAAGGACACAATAAGAGATTCCATACAAAGGGCCAGAATAAGGTACAACTAATTTTATTGTTTATCCATTTGGATTGTTGGTGCTGTTCAAAATTGAGCATGTTATTTTTTTCCATCCAATGCAGAATAGGAAAAGAAGTGAAGGAGGAGATTCTGTGCAACTAAACCAAATGATGGATGAAGCTGCTATGCAGGTCGATAATGGACGTGTCACTCATGATGTCATTGAGATGCAATCGGTTGTTGTTCCCATCCAAGCCAAGACACACAACCAAGCCAAGAATATAGGCAACATGCTCAGGTAGCCAATGAAGCAGCAATGGGACAGGATGGTGGTAGAAGAAAGAGAAAAAAAAAAAGGGTGCATCATGAAGGACCTGTTGATGTTGTCAGTGCACATGCATTTTGATGGACAAGTGTTTGTCTTGTTTACAATTTGTTATGGACAATATATTAGACTAGAAGAACTTTTCATTTATGTATTTTGAGCAAGTGTTTAGCACATTACTATCATCACCCTATATGTGTAATTGAATCTTTTACCTTTGAAGCTTATCAAGTTGATACATTATATTCTCATTTTAATGTTTATGCACTCTTTCGAGTAAGCAGCAAACACATTGGTGTTATCATTATTGCTGACCATTTTGATATTTTTTAATTTTAACATTGAACTCTTACATGGTCAAAATTTACATCTTATAGAACACAAGAACAATTACAAACAATACTTCAATTAAAAATAACGAACTTCTTCAATTACAATTGCCATTACAAGGGGAATTGGTGTCACGCTAACTAGACAAAAAAAGACACCCACAAAAGCAAAACAATAACAAAAAAAACCTAAAAAACCCAAGCACCATACAGCCCCTAATCAGCATCCCAGAACACTGCACATGCAAGCACAATACAACCCATCTTAAATAGCCTAACCCACAACATTTCCCCCTTTCCTCGTTTTCCACGACTTTGCATCTTGGCCTTCCTCTCTATCCATGCGATCGATGCACTTTAGCAACCCCAGGATAACCACCTTAGCTCTCTCTGGCATTGGTGAGTCCACCCATACAAAAAAACCACAACCATTGTTTCCCTAAAAAAAAATTAATAAAATAAGATGAATAAATGGGGATGATTGAAGACTAGAATTCAATCGACCTAACCCACTAATAACTGCAACGTAGAATCGCCCATGGTTGGCATCTGTCCATGAAGTCTTTAACTTCGCATTAACACACCAGTGACATACTGGAGTGGCTTCCATTTGTCCAGTCCTTTAAGTGAGAAAAAGGGAGAGACAAAACTAAGTAGGTGAGACACCTTCAGATATTATGTATGCGAGAGGACAGCCAAAATTCAATGGTCAAAAATATTAAAAAAAAACCAGATGAAGAATGAGACGATACAGAGGACGAAGAAGACAATTTAGAAATAAAGAGAGAGAGGAGAGAGGAGAGAGAGAGAGAGAAGTCTTACTAGGAGAGAGAAAGGCACAGTAGGATAGATAAATCTGACACATCATAAATTCGTCGGAGAAATGGCCGGTATCAGGCCAAAATTACTTTTGATGATAGTGAGAAAAAGTTTAGGTATATTTCTGTGAAAAATTTTGTTTAGATACATTTCTGTTTATTTAAAAAGTTCAGGTACCATGGGTGAAACTAACCCAATAAGATAAATTGAGATTAGTAACAGTTGTGAATCATAGACGATGTTATTACTTTGGATAGTCATATAGGAGATATAAGTATTCGAGCTACTTATATCAATTCATTGAGTAGTTACTGCTACTTAGGACCCCTAGATTTCTAATGACTTGTTGTCGGAGTACAAGTACTCCACTGTTGTTTGATACAGTTTAATTTAAAGATATAAACTATTGTTTGTGCATTAGAATAGGTTCATGTGCATACCTAGCATGTGTTTGTGTTATTGTTATACTAGGCTTGGGCTCACTTTTATTCTTCTCTAAGTGTTGATGATCATGATGATAATGCTTATGACTATATGGGTTACAGTACGGATTTCGAGGAATTTTTTGATGAGTAGAATGATTAGGACCAAGAGACCTTCGATGTTATGTTTTATTTAAGACCTTATCTTTAGCTATTGAACTTGTATATATTTTTTTTTTTTTCGTTAAGGGCTTATGTGTGAGCTTTTGGTTAGTATTTTGACAAACAAACTTACTTTTATGTTTTGGGAAACTAAATATTTAATATTTTTAAAGTACCAATGGTTGATACCAGGATGTAAATATGTATGATGATTTACTCACAAGAGTGGCTTTTGAAAAACATTTTTAAAAGTTTATTTTCTATTATTTACTCAATTGTTTTTCTAAATCTAACTATAAGATTTCGAAAGTTAAAAAATTATTAGCAGTTAATCACAATAAACAATATCCTTAAGATAACCTTGCATGTAATCCTTTAGTATTATTCGCGGCTAAGCTGGTCACGCCTTGACTCTGTTTGAGGGCATGACGTTACTAGCGTCGCATTGTGATTGGTTGCCTCGTGATGATAAAGATAGTAGCAATTAACATATTGAGTGAAAAACATGTTTAGGGCTCCCACAAAAAATAATTACCAAGATATGGTCGGTTTGAAAATAATTCCTAAAATCCTTCATAAAAAATCATGTTTATAAGTCAAGATTTGTAATTTTATATGTAAATCGCTTTTAAAAAACATAATTTAATGTTTCAATACCGTATCTATATCACGATAAGTAAACAGAATATAGCATTTTGTATATAAATCGTGTTAATTAATTGCGATACAAAGCGTACTATAAAAATCTTTTACTGCTACATTGTGTTTATTATTCGCAATGTTCCTATGGACCAAACCCACATTTCAAATTTATCATGTTCACGTGCGGCAGGAGAACAACACTTACAAGCATTCGGTGCATGGGCCACAATTTTACTTTAGCCCCCTCATGTGCCACAAGGGGATAAAATCTCTATAATTCATGTGCATGATCACCATTTTCTACGCATCAATCGAAGAACACATTTGTCTTTTTTTCCAAACGTGATGTATAATTAATTTTTTATATCCCGATTTTTAACCACGATTTTAGTACTATATATTAGTAATTATTTTTAATTCGACCTTATTTAAGTAATTATTATCAATAATGACCTTAAACAGGAAATTAATTTTAGCATATTAAAAGAAAATGTACATTTAATTAGGTTTACAAATTGATGATTTAACATTTCAAGTATGTAATTGCGCAAATGTGTAAAATTGAGATGGAAATCACAATATTGATCCTTAATTGTTCCAAAATATATATATATATATACATATATAATAAATAAATAAATAAAAGGAAAAGTAGTAAAGTTTCTACGTTAACCTATAAAATACTAGAAGAAAAATGCACCCGTAAGCGCAAATACACATAGAAACGGTTGTTAGTGGCTAAATAATTAAGAGGTTTTTTTCTTTAAAGAAAAACAAATTTTTCTAATACGAAAATTATGAAGCAATAGTGAATCCATGTTCAACATGACTCTATTAGAGTAACTTCTCATTTCTCACCATTCCACTTACTACAGCTTCTTATTTAATTATTGATTTATTTAAATAATCTATTATCTTGTCCTGTTGTACACTAAAATAGTCACATGTTTTAAAATTAAAAATTAATAAATTACAAATAAAATAACTGAATAATAATTAGATATATATACATATATATAACAAACATGGAGAATATATAGAAATACAAGACCTACGATTAAGAAACAAGATAATCAATTTAATTTTTAATTAAATATTTTATGTTCATTAATGCTATCTTACCTAACGAGTTAACTTGAGTTGTCACTCTTAGTTAATGCAGAAATAACACGTGCCAAGTGGCTAATAAAAAAACTAATAGTCCGTTCACTTGACAAATAACTATTCATTCCTTCCTCGTTTAACGTAAAACTAATATTACCATGTTCACTTGAAAAAAATGACAAGTCACAATGAATTGCTATTAGGTAAAATAATAAATATTTTAAAATTTTGAAACGAAATGGCTTTTATGAAAATAATAAAATGTGCTGAGAAATTATTTAGATAAATCAAGGTTTCAAAAATTGATTATGCATTATTACCGTTTAATAATGAGCAATTCATGTCTCTACCTCATGAATTGTCATTCAATGGTCTATTTTTTAACTTTAGATATTTTATCTTTTATTCTAATAATTACTGGTTTTACTTTTTACACCAAGTGAACATTGTAATCAACATTACAACCTGTTTACATTCCCTTTGAATTAGAATTTCATTCCCTTTTTATTCCATTCAGCGAGGGAACGGGCAATAAATGTTAAATACTTAAGAAGGTGGATTAATACACACACTAAAATTGATGGGAGTCAATCTTCTTACCTGATTGTCCAATGTGGCAATATATGTGTTAATGTGATTGGTTAATTATCTAATTTTTCTTTTTCTTTTTGTTGGTTACTTAACACTTATACTTCCTAAATTACTGTAAGTATGAGTTCACGAAACAAAGTCAATTTTATTAGCATAGATAATATTAAAAAATATAAAAACTTTATCTATGTATTATATTTACTTTTTTAAAGTTTAAGTAGTTAGTAATACATTTTGAAAAAGTTTAGGTACGAAATATGACATCACATTTATAGAATTTATGAATTTTAATGATAAAAGGGAGTGATGATAATAGCAATGAAGATTTTGGTAAGAATAGTTAACAACTTTTTAAAAAAAAATTCGCAGCTTGCAAAATTTTCAATGTAAATACAACAAATATAGAATGAATATGAGAAAATCATAATAAAATTCCATAATGACATTATAAACAATTACATGTAGAAGATGAAAAGAAAAAATCAATTTTATATAGTTATAGATAGATTATAACATTAAGTAATTCCACATATTGAGGCATTATTAGTGCTTTTGTGTGGCAAATTACACGATTTTGTTATTGTTGTTAGTTATTTTTTAAGAGGTCACCTAGAGTATTGCTCACTCAGATGTCCCACTTTGGATTTATAAAATGGTAAATGTAAAATTTTGTTCATTATATAAAAATTCAATTTGATATCTGAGTGTTAAATTGGTCAATTTAATACATGATTAAACTTTTATGAGCTACATTTACTATCTCTTTAATACTATTTGATTTGTTTGCTGAAATGGAAAAGATAATGTATTATTGAATTTTTATTATGTCTCCTAATATCATCTAGTAATGATAGAATATCTCTTCCATATTAGAAAACAGAGAAGATAATGTTACTGAGATAGTAAAATAGCTATAGCTAGGCAAACGGGCCTGGCGGGTAGAGCCAGGCTAGCCTGCATCAGCCTGAAGGTTAAAAGGTTCGGGTTATTTTGACCCGCTTTTAAACAAGCCAAAATTTCTCAACCTGGACCCGGCCCACGAGCCAAATAATTTTTTTTATTTTTTTATGTTAGTTTATGTAAAAATTAGAATATTTATATATTTTAATGTTTTATATATATTAAAAATTAATTTTGTTACCATTTTGATTACTTATAAATGAAAACAAGTTTTTAAAATAATTTCTTATATATCATATTACATTTAAATCAATAAATATATACTTAAAAAATATTATAATACGTATGATTCATGTATTGATTTATTTTTCTTCCATAATGCATCCTAAATAGTAACAAATATGTTATTGTATTATTCTCATTCTTACATTTTTCCTCTCTTTTTTCTTTTTTTTTTTAACTTTTAGGCCGTGGGCCGGCCCGGCCCGCTATGGGCCCACCCACTTTGGCCCTCGAGCTAAATGGGTCGGGGTAGGCTCTCATTTAAACATGCAAAAAAAAAAAAATTAGCCGCAACCCACTTTTTGTAGCGGGTAAATGGGTCGATTCATGGGCCACGATCCTTATGCCCAGTTCTAAAAATAGCTACAAAAAGTTTGATTAGACAATAAACCATTTAAAAAAATGATGTACTAAACTGAATTTTTGTGCAAATTCAAGTAAATTTGACATTTTTCTTTGATCAACATTTCAAATTACTACTTATATCAAAACGTGCATCAATGATTAAAAATCTATAATACTCTATTTGTGAAGTATCTAAGTCTCCCCCACTTATAGAATTAATATTCTCCTGTGTTTTGTTGTACAAGTTTAAGGCTATACAAGGTAAAAGGACTATAAAGTGCCCAACACCGTAGCAATTTGGAAAGAAATTAGAGGAAAATGGAAATTGAAACATAAAAATTAATGAAAATGGAAAGAAATGAGGAAAATGGATATGGAAACATAAAATTAACAAAAATAGAAAGAAATCAAAGGAAAATGAAAATGGAAATATCTCTTTTTGAAAGGGATTATATGTTTGATAACTTTTCTTTTTTTCTTCGGCACTTGTTATAGATATGTAACTTTTTAAAGGAGAGGGATTGAAATTCGCCAATTCAATTGAGAGATTGATATTTATATCACTCGATTACAAAATTATTAAAGTATAAAACATAAAAATACAAGGAAAAACGTGTCAATAACATCCTTGCATCATTAATAATTACACCTATAAAGAAGATATACAATTATAGTGGTTCAGACTACTTGGGGATTATCAATCTTTAGTCACCGGTGTTATTTATTTTGATAAATTTCTTCATTTATCTGGGAGAAAAAAAAAGAGCTATAAGTTTTTTTCCCCGTAAGTTTTATGTGAACAATCAAAATAGAAATGGAGAAAACAACTCCCAAATTTACTCTCATCATAATTGCGGTATCCTTCCTGTAATGTAAGTGTTCATTTACCATTTGCTCTATTATTTTATTCTAAACCATTTAAAAGTTAAGAGCTCGAAATTTAGGACCTAATTTATATTATATGGTAGAAATCTTTTCTTAGTTGGAACATAGCTTTAGATGGATAATCTATAAAGACCCGACCCACTAAATCCTGAGATTTAGATACCGAGTCCCCAACCACATATAACATGTTCACATTATATGTAAGGTTGTCCTAAAACTAACAGTTTATGATAATTATTTGATCAAATCTACTAAAACTATAAACAACCTTTAACAAAACAAGATTGCTAATAAAAGCAATCTATACATATATATATCATATGTACAAAGTCAATGCCAATACAAGATACTACAAAAATTACAAGTTTTTCTTAGTACAAAATGTAACCCTAAGAGATCATAAAGTCTTTACATCTTAGCTTATCTATCAAGCCTTCTATATAGAGAATTTTCTTTTAAACAAAAGCTTCTCCAAAATCCAGAAGCATTCGAGTCCTATTCGTCCCACTCATCCATGAATCTCTCAAAGTCTAACCCATAACCCAGATCATCATATAACTCGTCTCCATTACCTACAAAGCAGCAAAAGTGAGCCAAAGGCCCAGTACACAACAACAAAATATAAGAACAATTTATCAAGCAAACTTAAATCAAATGGAATGCATCAAAGAATGAAGTCATTATCTTATTAAGTTTTCTTTTACAGAACAACAGGAGGGCATTCAAACCTCGGGATCACTCTAGAATTTAGGGGTCCTGAGTAACAACAGCTGCTAGGGGTTGATATAAGCAATCCGAATACTTATATCTCTTATATCTATTCCATAAAGAAATAGCTTCATTTAGGGTTCAAAAGTCATTGCCCGGCTCTACTTAAACTCAGTCCACAACATGAGCCTAGTTCATAAGTTCCCATAAACTTTGAACTAAACCATGGTATTTCCCCCTAAGTTTAAGCAAACGTTACTCGGATACTGTTCCCCCCATTGGCTACCCACTTAACCAAAATGAATCGCTATTGCATCATAGCGTACCATTGCATCATGGTAAAAGTCATTGCATCATGACTTAGGTTAAGCGCCTGACTAACATGTCATTGCATCATGCCAGGTTTGCTGCTTCTCGGACTAGATTAAACAGCATAATAGACATTCAGTTCATCAAAGCATTAAGCCGAATTGAATTAAATCAATTTAAGAATGCCTAGTCCTAGCACACAACAAACAAGTTATTGCGTACCTGAACCCGATTATATTACTATATTCACTCGGAGGGGAAATAACTGAAGAACCTTTAATTGAAATAAGAATATCAAAACAATCAATAATTGAATGTAAAATTCACACACACACACACACACATATATATATATAATATACCAAATCCTACGTTAACTATACAAGGAGATTTAATAAGCTTAGCATATAGTTTTAACATCTAATTCATACATAAAACAGTTTATTTAGCTTATATATTCATTAGAAGATCATATGAAGTTGAATGACAATTGAAGAAGTTTGAATTTGTAAAACTCAAGGATACGCGGCTTTTTTACATGCAAAATTTGACCTAACGTCATAGCGTTAGAATTATAGCCGACGGCGTTAAGCTCGGCGTTAAAAATTTTGATTATGTTTGCATTCAACACCGTCTTTACGCCGGCGGCATTGAAGTCTTAGTGTCGGTATACGATTTGAAAAATAAAAGCTAGCCAATTTCCTTACAAAACCCAGCAACGTTTTAAGCTATTAGAAAAATTAGTTCTGATCATATTCAATACTGGCTTTACGTCGGCGGCGTTGAAGTACTAGATGCCGGTGTACGTTAAAAAACAGGCCTATCCAAAAAGAATTTATTTCCCCTGTTTTGCACTTTGCAAATTCATAACCTACAACACTTTTAATCCTCTTCAAGCTCATATTTAGCTTCATATACTATCTTCTATCCACACTAATCAATCCTAGCAACTTTGAACATTAAAACAACACATTAAACCACTTTAATCACATCAATCCTCCCTTCCTCTTCACTTCGACTTCAACTACTCAAATCAACATCACTCCTCACCAACACTTCTTATAACTACTATAACATATAAACAAGTTCACACAATAACAAAACACAACCCAACCTATATCAATGCATAAAATCATACAATTCAAAAGACATTAACTTCCTACCATAGGTTTCATATATATATTACAAGAAAGGAAATAAAACAAGAGTCTATACTAGCTTTAACTTACATGAATAGCCTTAGCTTGGGAGATTTTTTATTCCAAAAGCTTAGTATTGGTCTTGGGTTTAGGGCTTGTAGTTTGAAGAGAGGAAAAGAGAAAATGAGAGAAAGAAGAGGAAATTCGTATGGAAAATGAAGGCTGCTAAAAGAGGCAATATTTGATCAAATTATGACTCAAAATTATCTTAAGTTTGACTTTTGAAACATATAAGACTTTAGGTTAAATTTGGCTTAATTTGGAGCTCATTTGGGTGTAATTTAGGCTTGAAAACTAGGATTAATTTTTGTAAAATTTCTGTCAACAATTCCTTAGACAATTCAAAGTTGTTTTGAAAATTTTAAACATAACACATACATATTAATTCATAAAAGACACAAATATTAATTACACTATACTCACATTAATATACATGAAACAATAATTTAATTTCATTATATATAATCACTTACATCAATAATTTACATTAATAAACATAATATATCAAGCATATTTCTATGCATTCAATTTTCATAAATCGAAACTACTTCAAACTTAATATCTATGACTAATATTGTATTCATATGCAAATTTTAATTATTGACTTATTTAGATTATTTCATAATCATTTTTCGCATTTTACTATGAGTTATTGTTAAAAACACAACATCAAATTTAATAATTTTATATTCCTACATTTAAAATTTTGAATCACTAAATTAAATATCCTGTTGAACTTTTATTTATCATATATATTATTTAATCAAACTTTTACTTAATAGACTCACTGTGTTTGATAGGTGACATACAAATAATAATCATTCAATAAAATAAGATCATAATTAGGGTAGTAGCCAGCAAATCTGATAGATAAAAATTAAGTTGGACACGAAATGTTTAAATTTAAACTAGGTGGATAAACTTTAGGTGGAAAAATTTAATCATTCGAAGATAATAGTGATTTTAACATCATTAGAGGACCTATCACCATGATTCATGTATTTTGTTTCTCATTAAGATGAATTATGTAATACATGGACCAAGTGGGAGAATGTTGGTTTTTCTCCTTTTTCCTCGGTAACACCACAGGATGTGGTCCATGAATCCAACAATATCAGGAACATATAACAACTTTCTCAACGTTTCAAAATGCTTCCTATTTTTTTAAGAACAACTCATTGATGGATTGAGTATAAATAGAAGCACTTCGGGGGTCCCTAAGCCTGCTTACTCTCTACAGAAATGCTCCATCTTTTTTAAAAAAGTTAAGGTTTAGAAGCACCAACTGAACGAGACGCTAAACTGATCTCCACCGAGCATTACACTCATCCGCTTGGTAATGACTTGAAGTATGTAGTTGAGTCCTTCATTTTCGCCCGTATCCGTTTATATAGTTTACAATAAGAGCCGACAACTCCACTGTTTTGGAATCATGTACTAACGACAAAGATTGTGGATCCTGTAAATGTAAGTTTGGGGCAGCCTTTTGTTCGAAAAACAACTGCACATGCCCTCAAAAAGGACGCAAAATGTCTGGTGCTTTTCGAGTCGGAACCGTACTGATTATTGTGGTAGTCTTCAATGCTCAAAATGTCCTTACTTTACCAGTTAGTTCATATGTTAAACAATCATGGGAAATCCATCAAATCCTAATAAATACTAGGGAACAAATAATAATGTGTGTTCTAAACACACACAGGCTTCAGCATCATATATATCTAGTCCTAATAAAATTTTTAGGGTTTTTATTTTATTATTATTTTTTTCCCTAAGATGTTATTTGTTTAGTTAACAGCAAACGTCACACCATCTGGTGCTGTAATAGTTTAATTTTTTTGGTGAAATTCATGTCACCCAAAAAAATTACTAAAATACAAATGATATAATTTTAATTGTATAATTATTGATGCAAAATCACATTTATAATATATGATTTTACCTTTCAACAAACAAATCGTATGAACAATATGTGATTTAGCAAAGTATTCTAATAGAAAATGGTATGTTATATATGCAATTTATGTGGAAGTATATAAATCATGAGTATGAATTATGTGCAAATATATAAATTGCGTCTATTAGACACGATTTTATATTAATATTTTGATAATTATTTTTATATAATTTGTATTTGCATATTTTATATTTTGACAGATCAGTAATCAAACAATTTTCTCCTCCCATTTTACTATTTTTTTTACGATTAACAATTTTAATTTTAAAATCATTGTTTTTTACTATCCACAAATTTTCTTAGATCATTTATAAATACATGCACTAACTCTTATTAATAGTTTATAAAAACAAGAAAAATTCAAGTAAATACAATTATCGGATGACACTTTTAAATTTGGTGTGATTAAATCGGTAAAAACTTTTCATATAATTTATCGCATGAAATTCTAGTTCCAACATAATATATATATTCTTAATAGAGAATGAAAGTTTTAGTGCTTCTAAAAACCTACTAGTAGTGTTTTTTTTTATACATCCATTCATCGCCCATAAAATTTTAACACTTGACTGTGGATGCCTTAAAGTTACAAGAGTAATGTCACAAAGATTCCGCAATTTTGCCTACAAAATATTAATGAAAGATACAAGAGTTAATTTAGCATTACTAGCTTCCTTTGCTAGTTAGTAGTTACACAGCACGACAAGAATCAAAATTTAATTCAACAAAATTAAACTTCAAAAGATATGCTAATTGAAGGCCAAAATAAATTGCCACTATTGAGTTTTAATAATTGAAAATTTATTAGGGATAAAATTATATGGAGTGTCTGTTAATTATGTTTTAGTAAATTTATGCTTAATATTTGATTTTTTTTTTTTTTAGAAAATATTTTTATTTATAAACTAACGATATTTTAGTATATATAACAAACATTGGACCAAAAAATGTAAGATATTATATCTAAAATGTAAAATGTAAATATCAAATGTTTGACATTTTATATACGCGTTCTTCGAAATTGGAATTGAACTTTACGTGAAGACAGACAGACAACTACGGTCCAATGAGGAACTTGATTTCCTCGCTCTGCACATAGAATAGAATCCACACATTATGTTCTAGAAAAAGTTCATGAATTAAAATATGAAAACGAGCGTATCCACGAGAATGCCTATAATTAGGATCCATTTGGTCAGATTTACGTTGGAAAAATTATGAAATTACAACAAAGAGTGATTAGCCTTTGAGTGTAAATAATGAATTTACAATTTTGATACTACGAACCGAGTACAAAGTTATAATATTTAATACACGCAAAAACATTATTAAATCTTGATTACCATTGAATTATCTATATGTATCATGAATCGATATAATTCTTTTTATTTTCTGTTATAATATTTTATTTTTAATTTACACAATATAAAATGTAGCTACTCTTTATTATTGAAAGTAATTTCTACTATAATTATCCAATATCCACGCTTATTATACATGTGTGTGTAGGAATGGACACAGAATCATATAATTAAAGAGAAGTTAATTTTTTCTACAAAAATAAAAAATAACACATTTTTTTCTATTTAAATATATTATAATAATTAATTTTTTCCCAAACCTATCAAGCATCAAACCCCTTGATCCGTCAACATTTATCATTATATTTTTAATTGTAATTTGGATACATTTTATAAATAAAAGGATAATCCCTTAACGAAAAAAATAATAAAGAAGAGTTTGGCATTAACAATAGGGTTTCTACATTACCTCTTAAAAAAGAAAAAAAAATACTACAAATAAAATGCACCTGCAAGCACATATGCATATCGAAATGGTCATTAATTGTGTAAATAATAAATGAGATTGTTTAAGGAAAAACAAAAATAATTCTGTGTGTGAAGTTATGAAGCAATAGTAATTAAATACAGTTGGGAGGGGAGGGGGAGGAGTAATAATTACACTACAACTTAATTGTTGATTTACCTAAATAATCTTTCATCTAAATCCTAAAATACACCAAAGTAACCATGTGTTTTAATATTATAGATTAATAAAATACGAATAACTTAATAAGAATGCGAGATATATATATATATATATATAACAATAGAAATAGAAGAATTACAACATAATTATTAAATACGATCTAGAAATAATTTAATAACGAAAGGATGCAAAAATAGTTGGTGGTCTCGTAGAATAAACTACTAAATCCAACGTATCAGATTTTATCGGTTGATTTCATCGATCCAATGATGAATAAAAGTTGGATGTAATCTTAGGGTATTTTATTCAATCCTATAATGATAGGAATTTTGTATTCCAGTATGTTATTCAATCCTGTAATAATAAGAATCTTTTAAACATTTCAAATTATACATCTGATATTGAAATTTGGTTCTCTTTTTGAGTTTGAACTCAAGCTACAGTTAATCAACTTGTTTTTGAGTTATGGTGAAATTTGTGATGTTTAATTTGATTAATTTAGGAGTATAATTAAATCAATGCAAAATTTAGGAATAATATTAGTTTATTTCAAATAGAAAGAATATATTTTGAGTTAAGTTTTTGAGCTCCCTCTGCTCCAATATAGTCACTAACGCCATCTCTCCCTTCTAGGCTTCCCACAGGGAAGTTCGTTATATCCCATTCATACATTTCTTTCATGGATGTGGAATTCCGCATAAAGATATCTGGACACCTTGATCTTCAGATTGACCAACATAGGTTTGTTTGGATAGTGTTTGAATAGTGGTCGGTTTGGTTTCGTTTTTAATGAAAAATTTATGATTTTATTTATAAATTAAATAAATTAAATCGATATAATCCAATACGATAACTTACTAGTACATATATGTTACAGATAAAAGTACGAAAATTCAAACAGACTAAAAATTGTAAATGGACTAGCTTAGCGTTCAATTAAGTTTACAATCAATATCACCACTAATAAAAATCTTTATTTATGTTATTGTTCTCCCACTTCAACAGGGATAAATGAATAAATCAATTGTATCTTTTAATATACTAATTAACTTTCACATGTCAAATTTTTATTTTGATCAAATATTAGAACCTTCTTGAATCGTACTCAACCGAATTCGAAAAGACCGAACCGTCTTCTTCAACCTTCTAGAAGAACTCCTCCGCAGTTCCCTAGCGATACCAGACCTCTCTAAACCACCCTTACCGCCGGTCTTCTCCTTCACCTCCGAACCTCCGATTTCGTCTTCCGCAGCTATCACTTCCAGCACCGGCGAGATTCGCGTCTTCCTCCGCCGAACTCCTCCTTCCTTTGCCGCCTTCTGCATCGCAACGCTCGCTTTTACAGCCAACGCCGCCATGTCCGATGCCGTGAGCTTATGCCGGAGCCTCGATCTCGGAAGCACGAAGTAGATTTGATTCTCCACTAATCGCTCCATCGGTTCAAGTACGGAATGTGCTCCTCGGAGTACAACTTGTCGGAGTTGCAGAGAACGAAGGAAGACGAAGAGGAAGAAAAGCTTTCCGATCCGAGAACGTTCCGGGCGGTGATCGGAAGGTTATACTCGTGTAATTCTCCGTTGAGTGAAATCACTTTGGCCGTTTCGAACTCCGGAGAGTCCTCGTGTGAGAAGCACGCGCCCATGGTGACAAAACCGCGAAGGTATAGTAGTGAATATGAGTGTCCTCAGCGTTAAAAGTAGGAGAACTGAATGAGGGTAAAATGGTAATTGGATGGTTCGTTGTGCGAATCAGTTAGGAATTGTCTTTTTGGATGAGAAAGAGAGATTAAGGAAAATGAGTTGATAAGAGTTAAGGGTGGGTTTGGGTACTATTTATAAATGAAGAGGTGGAAATGAATGCGTGATGAGCGCAAAAGAGCGGATGGGGTGATGTGAAGAGTGGAAGCTTCAACAGCTGCTAATGTGTGACGATAGAAAAGTTTACGCGGAACACAGCTGATTTTATTCGGCTTCAACTCCTGATAAGATATTCCAGTTTAACAATGTGTTTGGTTTGAGAGAAGTCGGATGCAAGAGATACAAAGAAAGTAAAATGGGATAAAGTGTTCGTGTGTGACAAATTATCTTTTAGGAGAAATAGGATTAAATGAGAGAACCGAAGGAAAATAATAGCCATCTCCCTTATGTCCAAAGTTGGGGGGGGAAGGATGAAATGAAAAGAAGTTATATGCAAATATAAAATATCTTTGTAAAATTATTTTATTAATATTTTTTAAAAATAATATTGGGATAATAGGGTCAATCACTAAATTCATATCTATTCTTTTCCTTTCATTTGATTTATAACTTATCATCTATAAAATAAATATTCA
Organism: Combretum micranthum; assembly: GCA_024138025.1. NCBI lineage: Eukaryota > Viridiplantae > Streptophyta > Magnoliopsida > Myrtales > Combretaceae > Combretum > Combretum micranthum. Next base: position 89,443 of record JAMXBD010002042.1, read on the forward strand.
ACTTCGTTTCGTTTCGATTCATTTTCATTTCTACTCATTTCTTTCTATCAATTTTCGTTAATTTCTACGTATAAAAAATTTGCCAAACACAACATAAATTACCTTACAAAATCCATTGAATCCACATGCCAAGACGAGAATCTTTTAGTACATGCCATATTAACAAAAAGTTGTTAGTGGTATTATAATCTAGTTGCATTTTCCTATTCTCTTAAATGAGATTTCATGTTCATCTTCCTTTTTATTATAGTGGAAAAAAAAAAAAAAGTTATGTGATGGACAAAACAATGTCTTATAGACATAGTCTTAGCCCATTATGCAAATTCTTTTTTTATCATCTAATAAAAATTTGAGCTCATAAGATTCGGTTACTCATTCCAATAAATTAAATCGAAATATTTAGTAATGATAATATATAATTTAAAGTTTCCTCATAAAATTAAATTTGTATGAATCAAATTTAAAATTCCGTTGAGTTTTTGTACTTTAATTTTTTAAATTGGATTTGTACCCAAATATAGATTTTAGATATGCCTATCTATTCAAATTATATATTCGAAAAACTAGTTGTTTTTCATAGTGTCTTTAACTCTATTATTTTGTACGCAGAGTCATATGAATATTTCCGCCCAATGGACTGGATCCGACTGTATTTTTCCTAAAACAGTTGCGCCCAGTTGGCACTATCCATGAAACGACGTATACGACGAAAGGATTCCAGTGGGAGTAACTTGTACGCCCCGATGCTGTCTGTCGATTTACTGCCGTGTTCAAATACCATTTGTGCTTTTCAGCGCCGTTTTGCTTAGGAACAGTTTCCTGGGTTTAACGACATAGCTCTAAGCATCGCCACGGTTTCTCGAAATCAAGTCGAATTGAAACCGGAATCGTCGGTTTCAGATCTTAAAATTGAGAAACCAAAATGAGAATTTTTTGCACGGTTTAGGTCCGATTCTCAATTTCGGTTTTGAGAATCACTCATTTTACTAAATGAATAAGAAAGGAGTCAATATTTAGTACTAGTTTGCTTTGCCAAATAAATAATGGAACTTAGGAATAGACTAGATTTATTTATTAATTTTTTGTTTAAATAAGAGTATTTTATTGGAAAAACAAACTCGAGTATTGAGTTGTTATTGTTTTATTTATTTATTTTTTAATGAGGATTGCTTGTAGAGTCACTTTAGTTTTACTTGCAGATTAGATATATACAAAGTCCAAATAATTAAAATATTTTAAGAATTAGCTATTACACAAAATACCAAATATTTACTGGAAATTCTTATATAATGTTCTCAAGTATATAATTACAACTAAGGCTTTATTTACCATAAATTTGGATAGGGGTGTGCAAAAAAACCAATAAAAACGAACAAAGACCATAAAACCAATCCGAAAAATATGGATAACTGATCCATTGGTTTCAATTTAAGATTTCGATTTTTATTTTTTCTGATTTTCGATTTCAGTTTCGATTTGTAACCACAAAAAACCGATAGTTAACGATTAACCGTTTTAATATTTATAAATATATTATACATATTATTTACATATACATATAATAATTTTTAAAAATATATATACACATATGATTTACATATACATATAATTTACCTATATTAATATTCCTTGGATTTCGATTAAAATACTATTATCCTATGTTTGATGGAGTTAATGTGGTAATTAATTTGGTTTGATTTTATTGATAATGATACATCCAAATATTTGTTCTTCCCCTTTTCCTTAATTTGATTTTTTTCGGCTCTTGTAATATATATAATAATTTAAAGAAAAACTCTATGATAAAAGCTAAAAAATAAGGTTTATTGAAATTATCAATTTGATTTATTGAAACCATTACGATAAATGGTTAAAAACCAAAAATCGAATAAAATGGTTAACCGTTTATAATAGACCAGATAAGGATCAGGATATTAAAAAACCGATCATTACGATTAGATTCAAAAATAGGGCCATTGACCGATTAACCGATCCGTAAACAACCCTGAATTTGGATGATTTAGGAGACCTAATCAACTCTAAAATATATAGAACAAACAAAAAGAAATAAAGATATAGCATATCCTTTCTTTAACCTCACATCTGTACATTTACATGCTTTTGGATCCATGCAATGGACACCTTTAATCTGAACTAGAAAAGATAGTTGTATAGGAGTGAGCAAACCTAACTTATTATTGGACGAACACAAAAAGGTGTAAAAAATAGTAGCAAATAAGGTTACCAAATAATTAAATTCAGTACAACAACAAACATATATCATCCACATGTCATTATCCAATCTGATATGAGATCAAAGAAATTAACACCACTTTGATCTGAGTTGGAGTTGTGTGCGTGATGCGAAACAACTCACAAAAATATCCAAGTTTGTATAATGGGACCTAACTCTTCTAGAGAACTCCACATAGGTTCCCCACATAATTATTGTGAGTTGTGACCTCCATTCATGTTACTTAGTTCGATCATAACATTATGTTTGGAATGAGGAAAATGGAAAGGAAAGTATAGGAGGCAAGAGAATTTGAAGGGAAATCATTATTTTTCTATAGTTTAGTAAAGCAAGAAATTGGGAAGGAAAAAAATTTATGGCCCTACCATAATTATTTACAATGTTGCAAATGAGTTGAGTTGAAGTTTTGAAGACTCTAGCTTAACTTGTTTAAAATTTATCAAGCATGAGCCCTGAGTCAACTTTTTTATTAAGCTTGAAATTTAGGCTCGAGCGAGTTAATTATGCTTTAGTTTGTTCGAGCTTAGCTTGTATATGCATCATGCTGGAACCGAGTCGAGATTTTTATTGAGCCTACCAAGCTTCAATCGAGCCTGAAATTTAAACTCGAGCTTGACTTGTTTAAGTAGCTTGTGTTCCATTTTTTTCAAACTTAAAAATAATATAAAATTGTTTCCACACACACACACAAATATTAAGTAGAAATTAGTTTTTGTTATTTCAACTATATTGTTATATACATATATTTTGAGCCAGGCCAACTAGACAGGCCCAAATTCTATTGATAGATTTTGTTGATGGGAGACTAAGTCCTAAGACTGCCTTGATGAGTTGCTTGGTCACCCACTAGTTATTCAGCACAAGTTGCCTAGTTGGCATTGGCTTGAGCGTAGTGGAGACATGGTTGTTTCTCACGATCTCCACTACTGCCTCCAACCGTCACTCGTTCACTCACCTACTGTGACTATAACCGCCATGTCAACTGCTATAAATACTTATCTACCTATCTGGATATAGGTAATGCCGCACACAATCATTCTCTTTTATTTGAATTACAAGCTGATCATGGCAAATACTACCTTAAGCATTGAAGTGACGACATTGGCCCAATGCCTAGTGCTTTACTAACTTGTTTTCTGTTTTGCAGGCCTTATAACTAACCTAGATTCCCGAAGTCCAACTGATATAAGATTCGAGCAAGCGACAGATATGATCTGCATTTAGTGTTTTCTTATATTTCTGTTGGCATAGTCTACTCCAGATAGATTCCTTGTTATAAAAATTGTGTGCTCTCGTCAAGGCATAAGCTTGGTTTCTAAAATGGATATTATGTGTCACGCCCCAATGGTACCTTAGTTGTAGCACAAAAAGTATATTTGTATATTATTACTAGTTTACCTGCAGAGAATGACATATTTTCAAACAACAGGATCTTTTAGTTGCATCAATAAGAAATGACAAATACATGTAAGCCATGAATTAGCAAAATAGCTGTCATCACAGGTTTTGAATAACGTAATATTACAAACCATATTCCCGTTCTATATGTCTCCAAATGCATAAATTGATAATTCAAATATCAACTAACTTATAACTAGGAAAAAAAGTAAATAACTTATCCCAAAATATCTCATATTCTTCCAGCTTCTAAATTCTTACCGGAGCCATGCTTCTAAAAGATACAAGCCATGGTTGGAGTGTCAACTTGAAAAGTCTTTAGGGGTGTGAGTGAAACCATAGGCTTAGTGAATAATCAGATATATTACACATCAAACATGTTTATTAACAAATCATATGTAACGCAGTAATCAAGCATATGTATAGATATAAGATTGGATAACCAAGAATCCAAATATAAAAAAGATTCACGCCCTCTTTTTAGGATTAACGAACATTTACTTAATGACCTACCTGCTTAAAAGAGACTAAGTACACAAGAAAATCAACGATATCTTATTTTTAAGGTTATCACTTTAATTTTAGGATATTTCAACTGACATTTCCTATATCATACCTTAGAAATTCTCTAAGTATTAATAATTTCAAAGCGATACCATGGGCAGTATCCTTCGTTGCTACTTAGTTCCCATGGAACTGATAAAATAAAGATAATCTTGGAAGATCCAACATTTTTGAAAAACCAAGCATTAAAAAAGAACCAAAATACTAATACATAACATGTTGTCCCGTTCAGTATATGCAATAATGCGGTTCGTGCAATGCGTGATAGTTTTTAATTATAAAGCCAATAATTTTTAATTCGGTTTATGGTGATCATACATTACACACACAACATGTAACATGCTTTTCAAATCATCAAACAATCTTTATTATCACTTTTAATTGTCTTGGTTTATCAACTAAATAAACAACTCACAACACATACTCGGTAATTTCCACAACAACTATATTATTATCTTTGCATTACATATGCCACTAGTTACAAACACCAAAAATATAATAGATCTAAGTTACTCACTTGCTTATGATGACTAGTCATAATAGTATTCAAGAAAGTCCACTAATTGATCAGTATCACCTATTTAAATACATGAATAATTACTACTTGAATATATATACATATATATGTAAAAATAAATCCTATTAGTCGTCTAAGTGTCATATATCGATATTTGATTTAATATTTATTTTCATGTTGCTTGTTTTGATCTTTAAATTATTTCATTTTTATATTTTGACAAACTTCAAGTATCAAATTTGAGAAAGGCCGAGTACTGGTTAGGGCTGTAAATGAGTCAAGTCGAGTCGAGTCAAGTCCAGTCAATACAGTATCAAGCTCGAACTCGACTCGATTTAATACTCTATAAACTCGAACTTGACTAGACTAAGCTCGATTATTATTATTTTTTAAATATTGATTTAACCATATAGAGTATTTAATGCTGAATAACTCGAACTCGACTCGCTTCAATTTAATATTCGTTTAAGCTCGATTAAGCACGCGATTTGAAATCCGTCAAAACTCATGCTGGATGATTAGGTCCCAACAGCACTAAAAAGCGAAAATGTAAGATAATATATCTTAAACGTATGTATTAAAGCCATGTTTTATAGTTAACGTCTTACTTCTTACACCAGGTGTTGGATGTGCACTGCTTTATTGCTTATTTAAATTACACTACTATTTCTCAGCTACTCATCCAATGAGGTGACATATCATGCGGATTTTTTTTCTTTATTAATCAAAGACTAAGGAGGAGAAGGAAAAAAGGAAAATCCACATGAAAACACACTAATGTTCAATATGGGATCTTCCCTTTATCATTCAAATTTTAAAAACACAAATTCACACACCAACTAGCGATATGAGAGTAAAAATCCCCATAACCGAGCCCACCTGATTTTTTAATAGACAACTACATAGAGCAGATTTTTTTTTTTTTTTTTTTTTACCAAAAATTGATGGGAGAAAGTGGAAAAGGAAAAAACCACGTCAAACCTGTTGAACGTGGGGCTTTCATTATCGTACAGTTTGTTTTTGTTTTTTTCCCTGGATTCACTAGACCGAAGAATGTTCGACATTTTACACACGCGTTCTTGGAAATTGGAATTGAACTTTACACGGAGACACACAGATAACTAACGGTCAAATGAGGAACTTGATTTCATTGCTCCGCCCATATCGCACATAGAAAAGAATCAACACGGATGGATTATGTTCTTGAAAAGTTCATAAATTAAAATATAAAAACAAGCATAAATATATTTATATATATAGACAAATATATATTTGCCAGAAAATGGACACGGCTAGAGTCTTGTATATTCTAACTATGCAAACATGCATGAAATAAAAAATTTTTACGCAGAAGTATAGCCTAATGCAGTCGCATGTCCACCAGGATGCCTATAATTAGGATCGATTTGTTTAGATTTTTGTTGGAGAAATTATAACAAAGAGTGATCAGCCTTTTAGTGTGAATAATGGATTTACAATTTATATAGTACAAACCGAATATGAAGTTATAACATTTAATACACGCAAAAACATTATTAAATCTTGATTACCATTGAATTGTCTATATGTGTCATTAATTGATATGATTCTTTATATTTTCTCTTATAATATTTTATTTTTAATTTACACAATATAAAAAACGTATATATTTTTTATTATTGAAAGTAGTTTCCACTATAATTATCCACGTTTATTTTACATGTGTAACATTTATCGACATTTTTCTAATTGTAATTTGGATACATTTTATAAATAAAAGGATAATTCCTCAACAGAAAAAAAAAAATAAAGAAGAGTTTGTCCTTAATAATAGGGTTTCTACATTAACTTAAAAAAAATACTACAAATAAAATGCACCTGCAAGCACATATGCATGTAGAAACGGTTATTAATTGTGTAAATAATGAGATTGTTTAAGGAAAAAGAAAAACAAAAAAAAACAAATTTTCTGTATATGAAGTTATGAAGCAATAGCAAATACATTTTTTTTTTTTTTTTTTGCCAGAAGTGATAATTACACTTCAACTATTTTATTTAATTGTTGATTTACCTAAACAGTCTATCATCTTCACCAAAGTAGCCATGTGTTTTAATATTATAGATTAATAAATGACAAATGACTGAATAATAATATGGAATATATATATATATATATATAAAACAAACACAGAAAGTAGAAATAGAAGACTTACAACATGATTATTGGATACAATCAAGAAATAATTTAATAACAAAAGGACGCAAGATAATTGTTGGTCTCGTAGAATAAACTCTGAAATCCAACTTATCAAATTTTATCGGTTGATTTCAACGATGAAATGATGAATAAATAATAGGGTTTTTGTATGTCGAGCATGTTATTCAATCCTATAATAATAGGAATTTTGTATTTCAAGCATGCTATTCAATTCTATAATAATAAGGATCTCTTAAATATTTCAAACTATACATTTGATATTGGAATTTGACTCTTTTCTCGAGTTTGAACTTAAGCTATAGCTAATCAACTTGTTTGTTCAGTTGTGGTGAAATTTGCGATGTTTAATTTGGTTCACTTGAAAGTACAATTAAGTCGATGAAAAATTTAAGTATTAATATTATTTTAATTCATATAGAAAGAAATATATTTTGAGTTGAGTGCTTGAGCTTCCCCGCTACGATATAGTCATCAATGCCATCTCTCCCTTCTAGGCTCCCTAGAGGTAAGTTCGTTATATTCCATTCATACATTTCTTTCGTGGACGTGGAATTCCACATAGAGAGATATGTGAACACCTTGATCTTCGGATTGACCAACATCCGGTCTATTTGGATATTTCATTGGTTTTGTTTTGTTTTCGAATAGAATCAAATCGATACTAAATTGATATCAATAAAAAATTAATAATTTTATTTATAAATTGATCAAATTAAATCAATATTAATTCAATAACGATAAGTTACCGATACAAATTTAATATCAATAAAAATCGAATAATCCAAACTGGCTGGATTATAAATGGACTAACTCAGCGTTCAATTAAGTTTACAATCAACATCACCACTAATAAAAATTCTTTATATGTGTTATTGTTCTCCCGCTTCGACAGGGATAAATGAATAAATCAACTGGATCTTTGAATATACAACTCAACTTTCACGTGTCAAATTTTTATTTTGATCGAAGACTAGAACCTTCTTGAATCGTACTCAACCGTATCCGAAAAGACCGAACCGTCTTCTTCAACCTTCTAGAAGAACTCCTCTGCAGTTCCCTAGCCATACCAGACCTCTCTAAACCACTCTTACCGCCGGTCCTCTCCTTCACCTCCGAACCTCCGATTTCGTCTTCCGCAGCTATCACCTCCAGCACCGGCGAGATTCGCGTCTTCCTCCGCCGAACTCCTCCTTCCTTCGCCGCCTTCTGCATCGCAACGCTCGCTTTTACAGCCAACGCCGCCATGTCCGATGCCGTGAGCTTATGCTGGAGCCTCGATCTCGGTAGTACGAAGTAGATTTGATTCTCCATCGTTCCATCGGTTCAAGTACCGGAATGTGCTCCTCGTAGTACAACTTGTCGGAGTTGCAGAGAACGAAGGAAGACGAGGAGGAAGAAAAGTTTTCCGATCCGAGAACGTTCCCGGCGGTGATCGGAAGCTTATATTCGTGTAACTCTCCGTTGAGTGAAATCACCTTGGCCATTTGGAACTCCGGAGAGTGCTCGTGTGAGAAGCAAGCGCCCATGGTGACAAAACCGCGAAGGTATAATAGTGAATATGAGTATACTCAGCGTTACAAGGAGAAGAAATGAGTGAGAGTGAAATGGTAATTGTATAGTTCGTCGTGCGAATCAGTTAAGAATTGCCTTTCTTTTTCTTACGCGAAAGAGAGATTGAAGGAAACGATGAGCTGATACGAGGTAAGTGTTTGTTTGGATATTTATGAACGAGGAGGGGAGGGTGGACAAAAATGCGTGATGCGCAGAAAAGAGATGATGTGAAAAGTGGGAACTAAAGCCGCAGGGTCAACACTCAACAGTGCTAATGTGTAACGATGTGACGGCTTACGCGGTTCGCAAGTAACGCAACCGAGACATTATCCGGCTTAAAATCCTCAAAAGTATTCAAGTTTAAATGATTTCGATTTAGAGTTTGTTTATTTATTTATTTATTTTTTGCCCACCATTTATAGTTTGTTTGAATTGTCTAATTTGATCTATATCTATATTTTATTTATATTGAATTTTTATTTTTTATCTATTTTAATATTTTAAATAAAAAATTTATTTTTTATCTATATCCATTTATTTATAAATATTCTGTTTGAAAACTGGACAATATTATTTGAAAATAATAAAAATAAAATATCAAAATAAGACAAACTAAATAGATTGAGTTTAAATACCAATAATTTTTAAATTAATGTGTTAAAATTGAGGGAATAGAATTGAATGGAGTAAACAAGAAAAATCACAAACCTATTTTTATATATGGATATATTGACCGAATGAAATGAATATATAATAAGATTTATCAAAACACATTCACAGTAAGTATATGATAAAAAGTAATTAAAACAAGAGATAATATCACAAATGGTATATAAACTTTAACAAAATATACAATTAGATACCTAAAATTTAAAATTGATTAAGTTAGTACATGAACTTTAAAATTGATTAATTTGGTATTTAAAAAACTTTGAAATTGATCAATTTAATACCTATGGAGTTACTATTGACATACACAAAAAAGTTCATTAGGTACTAGTTTGATCAATTTTAAAATTTAGATACTAAATTGATCAATTTTAAAGTCCAATACCTAATTGCATATTTTATCAAAGTCAAGTATTATTTGTGACATTAATCCTTAAAACAATCACTATTAATAAAGATGGAACAAAATTGCGATTCTACTTTAGTAAAACGGAATCGAATTACTCCTAAACGTTGGAACCACCGATTACAAGGAGTCATAATTCTGTCTTTTAAAAGTACTTCCAAACATCAAAAGGAAATATAGTTTGAAATTTAATTCCATTCTAGTCCATTTTTGCGTATCAAACATCTAATAGATGTTAAATTTAAAATTTTTATATATTATTGGGAGATAAGTTTGAGGTTAAGATTTTAAATTTACGTTTGAAAATTCAAGTTGAATTAATGCTAAATACAACTATTGAGATATACCTCTCTATTAAAAAAAAGGAAAAAAATACAACTGGTTGTTTTTCATCATTTCTTTGTTCTTTTTTAGGCAGAGCCGTATGAATATTTCCTCTAGTGGACAGTGGAGTGGATCTGGTTGTATTTTCTGTAAAACAGTTGCACCCATTGTGGCACCATCCATGAAACAGACGAATACGATGAGAGGATTCTAGTAGGAGAAGCTTGTCCGTATCATTGTTGTATGTCGTTTTACTGCTGTTTTCAAATACCATTGGCGTTTGTCTCTTCTCAGCGCCGTTGGTTAAGAACAGTTTCATGGGAGTGGTTTGACGAGAGTAAGTTAATGAGGAGTCCTACTGCTTGGGGGTGCGGGCGGATTTTTGTCTTGGTTCTGTCTTTGGATGCATGATGAAAACGATAGTTCTTATATGGGCGTGGACTCTATTTTTGTTTTTTCCTATCTAATGAATTATTCTTTTTCTTTTTTTCCCCACTTATGGTTCAGCATCATTAAAAGCAAATCAATTCCGGAGTTGAATAAAATAAGGAAAATAGAATTATGGATTTGATTGTTTTATGCTGGGAAAATAACAAATTTGGTATTTGAATTTGAAAGAATTTAATCTAATACATAATTAGACATTTTATGTCTATTTTTATTTTCCCATTAATACCGCTTACTCAGTTTACTAATGTGAAAGAGGTAACACATCAATATTAGACTATAAAGCTGTAAAAATTCAATGATATGATATTTCTTTGAAGTTAGCAAATAATGTAAATAGTATTAGGAAAATGGTAAAAATAACCACAAAAAAAATTAATGAAGTATTAAATTAATTACTTTAAAATTTAAGTATCAAATTAAATTTTTGTGTAGAGTTCATGTACCAAATTTGGCATTTACCCTTTACTTAGTATCAAAAATTGCTAAAGTGCTAGGTCGTATTAAAATAAAGTTGTGGCTTCATATGCAAGGTTAATATCATGAATAGTATCTAAATTTTGACAAAATATGCAATTAGATACCTAAACGTTGAAATTGATCAATTTAGTACACGAAAGAACTTTTCGTATACGTTAATAATATTTTCATAACGTTCTTTTAGGTACTAAATTGATCAATTCAAAGTTTTTTTAAGTAAGAAATTGACCAATTTCATTGTTCAACTTCTAAATTGATCATTTCCAAAATTTGGATATCTTATTGCATATTTTGTTATAATTTATGTATCATTTGTAACACTGTCCCACACACACACACACAAAGAATCAATATAGTTTGATAGTTTGTACACCACTTTACCAAAAAAAAAAAAAAACGATAATGAAATTACTATTATTTAAAAATGAAAGAGTTATAATAGGATTTTCATTAATTAAATACTATTTGAATTAGGGTATTTGTAAAAAAATTGATTCCAGCGTTGAACTATCATTTATTGTTAATGATGACCAACTAGTGTTTTCCATGGATTTCTTTTAAATTTCTAATAGTTGTAATAACTCTTTATAAGAAGTAAGGTTATAATGGAAAAGTTATTACAACAAAGAAAACAAATAGTTAGTTTTTACTACAAATTAATAAATAAAGTACGAATGATTAAAATGTTTTAAGTGTGACTTATATTACATAAAATACCATATATTTACTAAAAGTTAATATACAATGTTCTCAAGTGTATAAATACGACTGGGTCTAAGGCTTTATTGACCATGATTTTGTTTAGATCATCTAAGATGCCAAACTAACTCCAAAATATAAAGAAGAAACATAGAGAAATAAAGCTCTAATTAATCATTTCTTGATTGTTGATCATTTACACACTTGTGGATCTTTGCAACAGACACCTTTAATATCAACTAGAAAAATACTTGTAAAGGATTAAGCAAACCTAACTCAATAATGAAATGAGGACAAAAAGGTTAAACAGATCAATAGTAGCAAATAGGGTTATTGGATAATTTAATTAAGTATATCACAACAAAATGTATGTCATCCACATGTCAATATCTGGTTTGATATGATATCATAGAAATTAACCCAAAAATTACTGTGAGTTGGAGTTGGAAGCAAATGTAAAACAACTCACAGACTAATCAAAGCTTGTACAATGGAGACCTAACTCCTCTAGAGTACACTTCACACACGTTTGCTACATTGTTCCCTATGTGATTGTGACCTCATCTCCTATTATTTTATTTGACCTTTAACACTATGATTAGGATGAGGGAAATGGAGAGGAAATATAGGAGGGGAGATAATTTGAAGGGAATTGATTTTTTTTTTTTCATTATTTGACAAGGTAGAAACTGGGAAGGAAAGGAATTAGAAAGGAAAGGAATTCATGTACTCCACTATAATTTATTTCCTCCCAAAATACAGAGAAAGTATAGGGAATTTGAAACATGGCTAAATTTCCTAATTTGACCATTGTAATTGACCAATTTGTTAATTATTATGGAAATTTTAGTAATTTACTACTATATGATTTTTTGTCTTTATTAACAAGTAATTTTTCTTGATGGCTAACAAAAAAAAAAAAAAAAAAACTTTCCTTTGTTTTATTTACTTTCTCCAAACAAATGTACATGAGGTAATTAGATACTTTAATACTTTCTATCATTCTAATTTCTTCTGCTGCCTACTTCTGTCCCTGTTAATTCTTTTCCATTTCCCAATCATAATGTAAAAGTTAGAAATAAGCATGAGGTTTTTAAAGAAGGGATATAATGAGATCAAAGAAGAAAATGGAAAATAATGTGAAGAAAATGAATATTCGAAAATGAAGAATGATAAGTTGAAGAATAGTAATGAAAAATTGAATGATGAAATTTAAAAATACCAAATTGAAATTGTTTTGCTTGAAATAGTGAATGAAGCAATAAGAAGAGATAACAATGTTATGATATGTGATGATTCATGCTTAAAAGAGCTAGAAGGAATAAATGTTGAAATGATTACCTTGAAGTTAGCATAGATTATTTAAAGCAAACTATAGTCAAATTCATCAATGGTGAAATAAATTTAAATATGCTTCTTGAAAAACAAAAACTTGGTTTAGACAAATGTAGAATTAGTTATAAATGGAACAATAAAAACAAGTCCGATAGGAGTTACTTCATAAAAGCAATTGATGGAACTTATAATTATATTGAAGAATCAGTGATATTGCAAATAATTTTGCAATAAGCAACACTAGAGCTTTGGATCATGAGAACAAGTTTGTTTTGGGTCCTTAAGGGACAAGTTTATGTGCTAGGTAATTCAAATGGATCCAAATATAAGTGGGTAACAAAAAAATGAGCTTTATTTTATAGGTACTCTCACGACATTTCAAGAGCACTAAACGTTGCATAACTCTACTTTCTTTGTAATGTCTCTTGTGTGTTAACAATTGAATGTTGTGCTTCTATATGCTTAAATTTGCTTTTAAAATTTGTTAGTATTCCTTGTCGTACCCTTTTTGATAAGTTAATGCTTTTTGTGATTAAAGAAATTTTCACATACTTTAGAATGTTCAACTTTATGGTTATTATTGTTTCTATTTGTGAGATAGCATAATTATTCTTACACTTGAAGTCGAGCTATTAGGATCATTGAGATTATTAAAGGTCGTCTTTCTCATGCTTTTAGTGGAGCAATTCGTTGTTGTGCTCCAAATTTTCATGAAGTTTCTTAACTTCAACCTAAGGTTTATGTTATCATCATGGAGTGCATTTAGGTGTTAATCCATTAACCCGAATTTTCCTTAGATATTAGGTGTTAGCCTAGACAGAGGCCGTTCAAAATTACTAATTTGGTTAGTATTTGATAATTTTTGGTGGCTTTTATTAATGGCATTTCATGTATTAGGCATTGTGGTAGTTAAGGCATTGCTAGCGTCGTAAGCGCTGGTCAAAAATACTGTTGTCTAATTTTTGACAAATCATATAGGCCTTCATTGAGAGTCCTCATGCACTTAAGTTATGTACAATGTGCATAAATGAGATGAGAGGGCATTGAAGTGGGGGTACTGCTAATTCGAATCCAATAGAGAATGGATATGAAGAGTTTGGATTTAGACTTCAATGGCAATGGACGCTCCAAATAGAAATGTTGTTAGTGGCATGTTATGGTTGAGTTCAGCACAACAACTCAATACTTAATCCATTGATCATGTTGAAAAGCAGGCAAATTATTTGTATAGAGAATGGTGTTTGCGAAATTACCTATCCAATGGAGGGGAAAGAAGTGTTTATAATTGGCTGATTAACGACGGTTGTTGTTGAAGATGCAACTGCACCAAACTCGCCTCAACAAATTCAAGTTCCTTAAGGAATGATTATATGAAATAGAGCCAAGAAACTTTGGGAAAAATTTCAAGGATTTGTGCAAAAGTTTGGTGAAGATCACACCAAGTTCACCGACATTGATTTGGAACCAAAAACAAAGACTTATATTGTTTTTTTTGCAATTAATGAGGAGAATGCGATGAAACACTTTAGACCAGATCAAGGTCGCTTCTAAAGCCACCAGCTTAGCTGTATAAATCGCCACCTTTCATGTCCAATATGGCCAGCTCAAACCAATACATTGCCAGTCTTTAAATTCCTATAAAACGAATCTATGCTCACCAGTATACGCCACCAGCAATCCTTTGTATGATGCCAGCGTTTGGCTTTACACCACCAGCCTTTAGCCAACATAGTCAATGAACAAAATTGAAAATCTAAGAGCTAATTGCTAAGCTGCTAGAGTATATTTTAATTATGTTGGAATAAGAAACTATTTTAGTTCATGCCTTGGGAATTCCTTTAGGTTATCATATATATGTTTTGTGTCGCATTTGGGGAACAGATTACATTGGATTGAAATCAATATTGATAATTCCTTCTCTTTGAGTTTTTTTGAGAACTTGTGAATTTCTTCAAGAATTTGATTTCTTGTTGAGTTTTTCGATTATATCAAGGTTCTTAGTCGGCATTTCCAACAAGGTCGTAATCTTCATATCATGATTCTTTGGATTACTCAATCATAGCGTTAAGGTCAATTTCATCAAAATTATACTAAGGTTCATGGAGTTTTCAGATTTGTTTCTGAATATTCCATTAGGTCAAGGTCCGCATTTTTTATTCTTAGAGTCTGGGAAATTCAAGATCCGTGCCAAGCACGCATCAGTTGTGGAGGATGTTGGGCAGACTCACTAAACCACTCTTAAATGTGCCAAGTTTGGGCAAGAAAAACATGCTGAGATACGTCCAGTAAGGTATGACTAAGTACTGTAGAAGTCAATCGAATGTTGAGTTGAGGTGAAAGATGTTCAGGTAAGCCTTTAAGTTGTTGTCAATGTGGATAAGCCCTTAGCCCGAGTGGCAAGTCTAATTAATTCATCGGTTGGACTCGGTTCGAAGAGTTTTGTTCCATATTAAACCATCAGCAAAGGCATTTAGTTGGTTGTGTGTTTAAAAACCATTAAGAACAGGCAAACACGAAGCTAAAGCTTTCAAAAAATTTATAAAATGCTATAAGTTCTATTCAATTGCGATTGCATTCACCAACATAGGCAAGCGCACCTACCAAAAGTAGCATGGAAAGTATTAGGTCATATTCTTTATGGATCGTTAGCATCTATCTTACTCACTCTTCATCTATTATCTAACCAACGAAAGATTTAGAAGAACATGATACAAAATAAAGCTAAGCTGAGATTAAAACTAATTATATAGATGTTTTCAAGGCAAATTAAGAAAATAAGTTGTTAATGCAAAACAAAGCTTAGGATTTGTTTTATCAATTCCTTGTCATGTGATTTATTAATAAACTCAAAGAGCTGTTTGCTGGGTATATTTGCATTGTCAGATTCACTAAGGTAAGTTAAAGTCTTTTTTAAGGTCAGAAACTCTAGATCTAGATCAGACCACCTAAATCTCTTCACAATCTATCCAATCTAGAGCCACGCAAAGATTAAGAATCCTTTAATTAAAAACTCATTTTAAGGAATTTTAAAATCAAGTGATAGAAAGTTTCTCTATCCCTTTCTCAAGGTGATTATGAGCAACTTCATTAGTAGCCTAGACTTATTCAAAAGAGTGATATCTCAATTTATTATTTTGAGATTATACATGGATCTAAAAGATGCACCATATAGTTACACTCACGAAATTAAGTTTGAGATACTTATTACAAATACCCTGTCAATACTCAATTAAAATGCATTTGAAATCACATTAATCAGGTCTTAGATTCACAAACTTTAAGTTAAGATAAATATTTCTCCTTAAATGTAAACATCAAGGATAGATTTAAGAGAAATAATGTGAAAATATAAATAAATATTACAGATTAAGCATAAAAGGATATTGCAAAAACAAACTTTAGGTTTAAAATGAATTTACCCAGAAAACTTGGAATTCCTTATAAAGAAAAGATTTCTCTCACTAGGAAATTCTCTCACTACTCTATTATAGGTTAGCAAAATTTGTTACATATGGTGTACTTTTATTACATGTCTATGCACGTTTATTTATAGGCGACAAATACAGAAATCATGAATATTTTTTTTGCTAACATGACAAATTCTTTATAATAGAATTTGTCCTTACCTTTACGTGTGCTTACAAGCCAGCTCATTTGTGATAGGGTTACTTTCCATGGGTCTGATCACAGGCTCGAAGGGTGACCTAAATCTAAGCTATGTTTTCTTCATTGAAATCATGATTTTAGGCTTAGCTTCAAAAGCGGGTGGAATTGCAGGCTTGATTTTGGGTGCGATAGATCTTGTATTTATTGCTAGGTGCATATGTCTTATAGTAAATATGGGTATAATTAAGGGCACGATTTAAAGTCTGTTAAGGTGAGGTTGTGCCAGTGTAATATGCGACTTAAGTTGAATGTACGATTTTGGGTGTGATTTGTACTTTTGCCTTTATTCTTGCCCTCTGTTAGGGTATTAGCAACTGTGGCCGTCTTTCTTTACTTATTCATGTTGTTTTGCTTCAAATGTAATCCTAAACACTTTGTTTCTTCTTTTCTTGATGCTAAGAACTGAAAAACAACATTTAAACAACAAAAGCACAAAATGTATAGGAATTTATCTAAAAATGGATTAAATAAAGTATAAATTTCTATGAAATGGAATAGAGTATAAAAGACTTATCAATATCCCGTTTATGCATTCTAACACTTAAATTAGTAGAAGGCTTCAACACAGTGTCAAAATTGTAGCAGCATCTTTAGAGTATTTAATTTTTTTGGAGAAAAATGTGGGTTAGATGGTTGGTAAGATCTCCTCGGCTCATTCCTTGCAAGTGTCGTAGTTGTTAAAGAATAAATTGTGCATAAATGGGTTAAAAGGCAATCATGTATCCTCCTAAGTTGTACCACTTGTTGTGCAGTTTTGTTTTATCTACATAAGATGAGAGATTATATAGATTAGTCTTGAGTTTGGAGACATAATAGGAGAAAATGCCATCAACACTTCTATGTGGAAAAAAGTGATATCTTTGCTATTTAGAAAATAATTATATTAGAATTTAAATATAAACAAGTCATCTAATACAAGTGCAAAAAAAAAAAAATTATAAATCACTAAAATCTATATACATCATATTCACTCGACCTACTCTTAAACTTCCAATTCTAAGGCTAAATACAAGATAAATTTGTTCCTCAAAGATTTTGCTACTCAATTTTGACAAGTATTATAATCACAACAATGGATGAGTAAGACACTTTAGCAAGTCCATTTCCATATTTATGTAGATGCTATATAAATCATTTAGCACAATCTCCAGATTTCATAAAATTTTTGAAAAATTTAGGCAAAAAATTTGGCCTAAAATTGCCATTAGGCATATAGTACTCAAGAACAAACAATTTAACAATTCAAGTGTGGGTACACAAATCAGATCAGATATCTCAAATATGCAAATATATTCAAATATTCCGACATCAACAGACAATAATACTCAAATCTCCTTATCATCTTATCCCTTCCCCCACACTTATTTTGAACAGTGTCCTCACTGTTCCTAATTCAGCCCATAATAGGTAAGGAAATAAAGATGAAGGATAAAGGAATAACGATACTTCCCCGGTTTAGTACTTGAAGCTCTTTTGAAGTTCTTGTCCTTTAAAGCTCTTGAGAGAATGTTTCCTTCAAAACCAAACTAACTGCAAAACAAAAACAAAAAGAAAAACAAAAGCACACAAAAGCAAAAACATTAGTAACTAATAAAACCATGGGTTGCCTCCCATGAAGCGCTTCTTTATAGTCCTTAGCTGGACTATTCCAACTCATCTCATGGAGGCTCAAAGATAAAAGTCTCCCCGTTTTCAGCCATGGGGAAAATCTCCAATAAACTCCTCTCTTGATTCACCCTAGTGATTTCTCTCATCTAAAGCCCTCAACAATTGATCATAAAATTGATCACTAGTGTGCTTTTTAAGCTCATCCTCCTTCTTGAGATTCAACTCATCATCTCTTCTTTTCTCCTCAAATTGTCCAGTGTCAACACTAATCTCTCCAAGCCCATCCTTCTTAGATTCATCAACTAGGCTCTTATCTTCCAAATCTTCCACAACCTGTTTTTCATCTTTATGAATAGCAAAAATTTGAGAAATATTTGAAGTGATTTTCTTTTCACTATCCACAGAGAATCTAATGATTTCCCCATCAAACTCCATTGTCATGACTCCTTCATTCACATCAATTTTGGTGTTAGATGTTTTCATAAATGGTCTCCCAAGCAAAAGTGTAGGTGATTGTGAATATATCTCCTCACCCATATCAATTACATAAAAGTCAGCGGGAAACACTAATCCATTGACTTGTACCAAAACATCTTCCAAAATACCTGATGGATATATATTGGATCTATCTGCAAGTTGCAAGATTACTCTTGTTTCTTTCAAAGATCCAATATTCAGTTTCTTATAGATTGAAAGAGGCATAATGTTAACTGAAGCCCCTAGGTCACACATGCAATTTTCAATTCTAACATGACCTACTATACAAGGAATAGAAAACGTACCAGGGTCCTTGCACTTTGGTGGTAGCTTCTTTTGAAGGACAGCAGATATATTCTCACCCATAAAAGCTGTCTCACTCCCTTTAAGCTTCTTCTTATTTGTACAAAGATCTTTCAGAAACTTCGCATATCGAGGTATTTGCTTAATCACATCCAATAATGGAATGTTTACCTCGACTTTTCTAAAAGTCTCCAAAATTTCCTTCTCATCATCCAATATCTTGGACTTATTCAACCTAGAAGGGAATGGGGGAACAGGTTTATAGAACGGGGGTGAAAATTTTTCTACTTGTTTTTCCTCCATGTGGGGGTTCTCTTTTTCAAAATCTTTGGAGGTGGTCTCAATTACCTTCCTACTAGAGTTTTGCAATTCCTTTCCAGATCTCAAGGAAATTGCACTCACATTTTCTTTATGATTAACAGTATTAGAAGGTAACTTACCTTGTTGCTCCAACTTACCTACAGAGGTGGCAAGGTGACTCATTTGACTCTCCAAATTGTGAATACTTTTTCTTGTCTCATCCTGAAATTGCTTCGTGTTAATTGCAAGAGACTTGACAATATCTTCAAGTGATGAACTTGAAGACGAAGCTTGTTGTGGTGGTGGTTGAGGCCTTGGTTGATAGCTGAAGTTTGGATGGTCCCTCCAACCAGGATTGTATGTGTTGGAATAGGGATCATATCTTCTTTGAGGGGGATGTGTTTGTCCTGGAAATCCACCAATTGCATTTGCATGCGCATATGAGTCATCTTGAAGGGTTGGACACATGTCTGTGGGGTGATTTGAAGCACAAATACCACAAGCTTTCGCTTGTTGGGTATTTCCAAGGATAACCTGCTGGACAAGAGAAGTCAAGTTAGATAATTGAGATTCTAAGTGTGAGACACTTACCTCGTTGACTCGTCTTGTTGAAGGATCTTGTCTGAAACCGAATTGTTGGGAATTTGCAGCCGTGAGTGAGATCAAATCCCTAGCCTGAGCAGGGGTTTTATCTACTATCGCTCCTCCACTCGCTGCATCCATCATCTTCCTCTCCAAAGGAAGCAATCCTTCATAGAAATATTGTATCAGGAGTTGTTCTGATATGCCATGTTGAGGACAACTGGCAACTAATTGTTTGAACCTTTCCCAATACTCATGCAGATTCTCAATTTCTCTTTGTTTAATCCCACAAATTTCCCTCCTTATGTTTGCGGCTCTAGTAGCAGGGAAAAATTTGTCCAAAAATGACTTCACCATGTCGGTCCAAGTGGTGATTGATCCAGGGGGTAGATAGAATAACCAATCTTTGGCTCTATCCTTTAATGAAAAGGAAAGCCCTCAATTTAATTTGATCTTCAGATATCCCATGAGGTTTCATACCCGAACAGACAACGTGGAACTCCTTCAAATGTTTATGAGGGTCCTCGTTTTCCAAGCCATGAAAAGAAGGCAACAAATGAATCAACCCGGATTTCAACTCAAAATCCACATTCAATTCAGGGTATTGAATACAAAGTGGTTGTTGAGTCACATCCGGAGTTGCTAATTGTCTAAGTGTTCGGTCCGGATTTGCCATCTCTTCCTTTTCTTCTTCTAAATCCAAACTTTCAGATTCTTCTCTTTCTGTCTCACTGGATGATTCTGATAATTCCAATGCTTGAGTTAATCCAGGAGATGAAGTTGAAGTTGCGTCTAGAATACGCTGTTTTGATTGTCGGCGCAATTCCCGTTCCGTCTTCTCTATATCTGAATCAAATTCTAAAGTACCTTTGTGAGAAGCACGGGTCATAAACAAAAATCAAAATAAAAAGAAAAACAAGAACAAGGCAATAAGAAAGGAAATAAAAAGAAATAGAAACAGGGAAATTTTTTTAGACACCAATCCCCGGCAACGGCGCCAAAATTTGGTGGGTGTCGAATCCAACAAAAATAAATACCTACTCTAAGATTTGTAAACAGTGGTGAGCAGGATCGTCTCCACAGGGACTGGTAAAAATTCCTAAGTTTCTATCGGGGTTGAGAAGAGAAAAAGAAAATAAAATTGGGGGTTTTGAAATCAAGCAAATAAAATAAACCTATTTCTATTAAAGAGATTTATATATATTCAAAAGATTATCTAGCCTAGGTTTCATTACAACTCAATTCTCAATTGATCATAGACTCAAATATTATTATTCCTACTTTGAATAGGTTAGTTATAAATTCCAATAAGCATTGAAATTCAATTTCTCCTTAGATATTAAATAACCAAGATAAGATCTTTATTATTCCTAATCAAATAGATAACCCTAAATACGCTCTTAAGGTTTAATCCATCAATTGCATTAAGAAAAGAGAAACCTAACCCTAATCAACAATCTCATAGAGCATGGATCATTTAAATTAGATTATATTTCATCACAACATCAAATAACCATCTATTTTATGACTATCGTGTTGTTTCATCACCTATATTAGATTACTCATACAATTACGGATATGAGTTCTAATTGATTGATTATTGTTCAATCATCCTACAACCGGATCCAAAGTTATAAGAGATAATCAAGCAATAATAACAATAGAATCAGATGAAATACAAATATGCAAAGATGAGAATAATAGAAATCAAACCCAATTAGGTCTCACAATCCATCTTGAATTGAGTTGCAATAATCCCTTGGCTAGATTAAGAGATTAGTTGTTCATGATTCAAGAAAAGCAATCTTTAGGGTTCTTGAAAGTATAAAGAATGAATAATCTCTCTCTAATGGACTTCTCTCTCTATATATAGAAAGAACAAGACTTTCTCCCGTATGAAAACTGGCTGGCTTGGAGTTAGAAATGGCTGGCTGCCATTTTTCATCGCACAGGACGCTGCAGCATTGATGGCCGGCTCCATGGCCGGCAGCCATTACTCCCCAGTGCCGGCCATGAAAGATGGCCGGCGGCGATCACACCATGGCCGGCGGCCATGGCTCTTCTGGCCGATTTTCTTCATTCACAGATCCATGGCTGGCCATGGCTGGCGGCCATCAGGCTTCTGGTCATTTTCCCATGCTTTATTCATCTAAATCTTTCCTTTAGCTTTATAAACCTGAAACACAACATTAACTTGATTAAGTATCAATTCCTCATGATTTCTATAAGATTAATAACAAGTTTATCAAATTTTTATCCATTATAGATTGAGTAAATTATATCTCAACAGCCACAAGCTTACAAGCAAACTCCACTTATCAGTTATGGTTGTTATCGTCAAAATAACCTAAGCTTTGATACTAACTTGTCACGAGATAGATTCTCTCCTCCTATAGTATTGTGTAGCACTTGACCATCACCCACATTGTCATTACTTATATTTCAGATCACAAGCTAACCTTCTCTCGTCTTGTTTACTCAGGTTCGTTCCAAGCCCAACATCTTATAAGGAATAATCATCTTGGTATTGCCACAGTCCCTGAATTCAATTGTTCTAATTAATTTTGGTCTACCATGGTCTTATCAAGAGAGTCACATTAGTTTTTAGGTAGCATGCTTACGGAAGGCCAAACTCGCCTTCAAAGTAAACTCGCTCCTTCAACAAATTTACCCAATTGATGTTATTCATAATATTTTGTTTTCAAGTTGAACACTTCCACTTGACTTTGAACATTTTAAACCATGACATGAGTGATACATGTACGAGAGAAATAGCTACCCATAAATATTTACAATGCGCAAATATTTGCAATGTTCCTTTGATTTATAATAACAGTTTCACCTAACCAAGTATTCTAAGACATGGTAATTTAATAGTTTTGTAGTTGTTTAATTTAATTATTTTAGAAGTTGCCCACAACCACAAGCAATCCATGCAAGCATGCAACATTCAATAACAATATTTATTAACAAAGTTAAATTTATATTGATACTAACATTTTATTTGTCCATATTCAAAATAAAGCTTACAATATCATTTTGTTACTAAAATTTCATCGAGGTTTGCAGATATTTTAAAGGAAAATTTTTAAGAAATATACTTATTCATTCAAATAAAGAAATGTTTATTTATTTCTTATTTTTTTAAAAGCAAAACAAGAGAAAATAGCTTGTAAATAAATATAATCTTATAAACATTCGCTTGGTACACAATCTTATAAGGAGATATATATATATATATATATATATCCATACTTTTGGCATCTAGGTACCTTAATTCAACAACAAACGTTTAAAAGCTTTATAATAATAATAATAATCATGATGATGATGATGAAAAAATGGTACCTGAACTTTCACAAAAAAAAAATAATAATAATAATTAGGTACCTGAAGTTTGGTTTTGAATAAGTTTGTACGTGAACAGAGTTTTCATTAACTTTTCTCATACCCGATGTTTGGTTTTGACAATTTTGGTATTTGAACAAACTTTTTATAGATTTTTTTCATACCTCATTTCACTTACTTTAGGTATGAAAAAAGTCAGCGAAAACTTTGTTCAAGTACCAAATTATTCAAAACCAAACTTCAGGTATCCAATTGTTCTTTTTGCAAAAGTTCATGTACAATTTTCATCATTAACCTTAATGATAAATAATAGATGGATTAAAAACACCTATTATGGTTCTTTTTCTTTGTTTCAATAACAAGTAAGTTGCGTTTTATTTTTTCTAGGGTTAATTTCCTCCACCGTGCTTAAACTTTTTCGATATAACAATTTTATACCTAAAAAAGTTTTGGCCCACAAAAATATCTAAACTTTTAAATTTTGTACTCAGAGTACTTTTGGCCGAAATTCGACCAAAAATCCGATGAAATATTGACGTGTCATGGAATCTATATTAAATAATTAATTTTTAATTTCATGTCAGAATATTTATTTTTCTTTTTCTTTTTCTTTTTTACTTACTCTGAAATACCTCAAACCCTCGCTTAGTTAATTTAGAAATGGTTTAATTGAATAATATAATAGATAGTTAATTTTGAATATAGCTAGATGGTTTAAATAAATAATATGAGTAAACAATAGAGAAAAGAAATAGATAATTTTATATAATTAAACTAGTAAATAGATCAAATTAAGATTTGAGATTTAAAATACTCTTTTAAATCATCCATATGTCTCAATGACTTTCTTTATAAATTAAACTTTTTATTTTCTTCAAAACTTTCATTGAGACTCATTTTTCTTTAATTTCAATTCCTAAATCTAAAAACAAACATTTTAAATGTTTTGAAAACTCTTAAACCTTTAAACTTTAATTATCTTTCATTTTGTAAAATCTTATTAATTTTTAAAATCAATTACTTGTTTAAAAATATTAGTTTTAAACTCGAAACCTAATTAAACATAAGATTTTTCACAAATTATATTTTTGAAATGTGTTTTTATATTAAGTTATAAATTTCTAATATGTATGTTCTCAAATTAGTTTCTAATTATTTACAATACTTAAGATAATTATCAGAAAGGTTTAAATCTAATACCCTATTCTAAAAATATCCTTAATTTTTCTTTGTTCTTATCTTTTCCTCTCTTTTTTTTTCTCTTTTCCCATTTCCACTCTCTGTCCTATCCTTTTCCTACCCATTTTCCTTTCCTTTCCTTCTTCCTCCTTCTTCTTCTCTCTTTATTTTCTTCAATTCAAACCACAAATCTCAATTATAAAAAGAATAAAAAAAGAGATTAAAGTTGGAAATAGAAATATAAAGTGGAAAACAAGAACAAAGGTTGAAATCAAGCTTTAGCAAGTTTCAAAAGCTTAAGAAGAGTAATAACCAAGAAGATCATGATATTTACAAAGAAGAGTTTTACTTTTCCTTTGCTTCACTTGTTGTTTACTTGTTTATATGATGAGATGACATTAGATATATGTTGGATTCTAGAAGAAGATGATGAATAGTAAATATGGGTTTTGATGAAAGAGTTTGATGATGTTTGATGTTGTTGGATGAATATAAAGTGTTAAAAAATGGAAATTAGCTTGTATGATGTTTAGATGATATTTTAGTGGAAGTAAAATGTGTAAAAATTTGTAAAAAATGTAAAAGAAACAAAGAAAATTTGTGTGTAGTAGGAGGGTCTCAAATGAGGTGTTTGGAAGGGTGTTTCAATTTCTATCTAAAGTTTATAAGTTGAAACGACCTGTTTGAGAGAGTGTATAGGGCAAATGGCCATTCAAATAGCCCGTTTGGAATGGTGTTTCACTTTTGGATCATTTTTAAGTAAAATCCATGGGCTGAAATGACCTTCAAAATGGCCCATTTATTTTTTCTATTGCGATACTATTTTGTATTTTGATCATAACTTTTTTATCCAAACTCGAATTAAGATTATTCAAAATGTACAAAAAGCTTAAAAAAAGATCTACAAGTTTTATGTTTTAGGTTTTTGCAAATTATAAAAGTATTAAGGCTAAAATTTTATTTCTTTTCAGAAGCTACGTTTTCAAACAAAGTTAAAAACTTATTTTACTAGTTAAATGTATGTAGTTAAGTATAATATAAATCTTTTAGGGCTAAAATGAAATAGATAAATGATAGTTAATGTGCTATGTTTGTTGAATGATATAATTAAATATGAGTTTAGTGAACTTAAAGACTTAATAAATAATCTAAATAAATATAGAGTTAGATATAAAATGAACTTAGTTAATAATCTAAGTTCAACTTGGCTTAATAAATTTGAATGAACTAAAATGAATTAGATTGATTAACATTAATCAACTTCGTTAAGATTAAGTTAATATAGAGTCAAGTTAATATAAATTTTAGATATAAAATGAACTTAATTAATCAATCTTAGTCTAACTTTTTTAAATAGGCTTTAGTAAGCTAAAATGGATTCGATTAATTAAATTTAATTATCTTAGCTTAGTAATTGGATTAAACGATTAACTCTAATCAATTTTTGGCTAGGATTAAGTTAAAATGAGTTAAGAGCTAATAATTAGCTTTAGTTAATAAGTTTGAATAAACCATAAATAACATGGGGAATATGTTTGTTTCAAATTTGTGTTTGCTTAGAAAATAAATGTTTTGTTGATGCTTTTATAATAAATACTATAATCAAAGTGAAAAGAGATACTTTGATAGACAAAGGAGAACTGTTCGTATTTTTGCGGGATGATCTTTGTAGCCATGGCGGGGTTCCTATTTAATGTCTAATCAAATAGGGTTTTAATAAAAGTTTGAGACAAGTGGACAGTTAATATAATTTCTTTATGAGTTGTATTATTTAACAGATATATGGATGCTTGGTTTATCTCTTGAGACGAATTCCGGCCTACCTTCTGTTTCTGTTTGGATTATGAATTAATAAGGTACGAAGTAACTTATGTGTTGGATGCTAGGATAGGCATATTAAAATGGATTAAAATTTAAAGATGGCTTAATAATCAATGAATGTTGTTTGTACGTATGCTATTGAATCCGGCTCGGGGAGCAGCAACCTTGTTCGAGCGGGCATGGTAGTTTAGTTGCTTAGGCCACCACTCTCATGATGCAATGACATTCATAAGTGGCTCAATGGGTAATTGATAGGGTAGATGGTATCGGTATAATATTTTCTTATTCTCAAATTGATGTAATATGAATCAGTTTACGTTTTATGAGGAAGATTAAACTAGGTGATGTTATGGATTAAGTTAAGTAAAGTTGAGTAACAGCTGTAAATTCTAAATGAGATTACTTTTTCTTTATTGGTTATATCAGAGATATAAGTATTCATGCTACTTATAGCAACCTCCTGAGCAGTTGTGGTTACTTAGGACTCCCAGATTCCAACCTTAGGGTAGTCGCTTGCGGAGGCTACCAGATTCCTGCCCTAGGGTAGTTGCTTACGGGGGCTACCAGCATGCTCCCCTACTACTGCAACGATGGGCCAGGGATGGTAAGTCATTTCTAAGGTTGTTTCAAAGTATGAGTGCTCCAGTGTTATTTTGTTTAACTTAAAGTGAAGATAATAACCTGTCGCTACATTATATTTAATTAAGCTCGTGTGTCACTCCGTGTGTGTCTGTGTTATTATGTACTGAGTTTTTTCTCATTATTGTTGTTGTTCTTTTTCCAGATGTTGTGTTGATGAAGAAGATGATGATGATATTGTTGTTGTTGATGATTAGATTATGATGATGTGTTGTTATTGATGAAGATGATGCTTGGCTCGGGTTTTAGGGTGATGTTTGATGAGTGTATCAGAGTAGGATTGTTGCTTTTATTGTGTTTGTTTTTGTTTAAGAGCTGGATTTACACTTTAAGTTTGTAATATTCTTTTAAGGGCTTAGTTGAGAAGCCATATGTTTTGCTATATCTTTAAAAGCTTTGTTTTTGAAAAGTTGGTCTACTCAAGTGGGAGTAGAATATAAAGTGTTTTTATAAAGTAAACTTATAAATCAATGAATCCAGTTGTTAAAAGAATATAATTATATGATTTCAGAATTCTAAAATTGGTTAGCAAATGTTCATGAGAAATATATCATTCAAGGAAGCATGGGCGTGTAATACATAAAGTATTATACATGACGGTAATATCTTAATTAAATTTAGAGCATTACATACCCCCTCTCTCTAATCTTTATCTCTCTATGACCACCCAAGGTTGCCCTTCTCTCTACTAAAACAACCATGCACCATTACCCTACGTGAAACATTAATAACACCATAACAACCATAAAACTAGATATGCTCACCTTAGCCTACCACATCACTACCCAACCTACTGAAAACCTACCAGGCAACCACCACAAATGACAACCCAAACCACTTTAAGCCACCATTCTCAACACCCCAGCTACCTCTCGAACACTAACAACATGCTATGCATAAAAAAAGTGATCTTCCTAGAACCATTATTAGTCTATGCTATGACATTCTTATACAAAGTCGTCAAAATCATAGGCAAGGTAATTGCTTGAATTTTGCTAGGTTTACTAAACCTCGTCATAACATATAAAGCATTCGATGGCTCTAGAGATAGATTCAAGTCCTCAAAAAGTACTAGCTGATGTGTACGACATATCTCCAAATGTCACCTAAATTGAACCGAAGTATAATCACCATCTAAATTGCACATTAGTATTGAACCCTAATGGAAAATCCTTAATCGAATCACAACCAAACTAATAGTAAAAGGAAAAAAATCTCAACTTTACTACTAAAAATCTAAACCAAAGTCCTTAAACTTGGAAATGACACTCTATTCATTTTACTCTTTTTCATGCTTCCTATCAACTTCATTATCCCATAATTTCTTTGGCTCTTTGTTCTCGATGGCGGTGGAAATACATTTTGATGGTGATGCAAAGGTAGAAGCGGAGGACAATTATGCCATTACAGGTTGTAAAATCTAGAAGTAGCTTTGTATCTTTTGGTAAATTGCAAGGTAAATTGATGATAGATGAATTGATATCTTGTTTAGATCCAAATAGAAAAATCTTTTTACTTGACGCACACTTTCCTAGAAAAAGTTCTGCTATCCCAGCCACTATATCTCAACCATATCCAAAGTAATAATAAGGTGACATGTGTTGTAAGGACCCGACCTACTTAATTCCATTGGTTAAGCATGCCAAATCCCCTAACCATGCATAAAGGCCATCTAAAAAACAAGATGTTTATATGGATTGCCTATTTAACCTGCTTTAAAATACAAAACTTTAACAACAACTACTCATCATTGAGTATATACCTTGATATAATAATATATAGATACCAATAACTTAGTATCACAAAGTTACAAACCATGTATTATATACAATATAGGAAAAATGTAATACTCCATATTATAAACTTAGGCTCATAAGTAAGCCATATCTATACTATTACATTATCAAAAAACAAAACTTGATTTGGTCTCTCTTGCAAAGAAAATAACAAGGTCGGTCCAAGAGTCTTAACTACCGCACTCATCCAAAAAGTTCTCAAAGTTTGTCCCATAGCCTAAGGAATCATAAAATTTATTTTCATCAATACCTAAAATAGATAAAAGTGAGACGGAGACCCAGTACACAGTAAAAAAACAAATATTATATGGCATTCACTCCTGAACTAATGCAAGGCAAGAATCATAAATTATATCTCCTTATTTAAGTCAACAAAACAATACCAGAGTATTCAAACTCTGATTTCAATCTTGAAAAGTGATTTACCATCCCTGACCCACTACCATAGCAGTGAAGGAGTACACTGGTAGCCCCAACCGGCTACTATCCCACAGCAGAAATTTAGAGGTCCTCAGTAATCGCAGCTATTCGAGGGGTTGATAGAAGCAGCCCGAATACTTATATCTATGATATAACCTCGTAAGGAAAAAGTAATTTCATTTAGGGTTTGCAGCCGTTACTCAACTTTACCTAGCTTAATCTATAATATCACCTAATTTCAATTGTCTCCATAAAACGTGAACTAAATCATATTATATCCTTTTAAGAGTAAGCAAATATTACACCGATACCATGTACTCTATCAATTACCAGCCGAGCCACCTATTAGAAGTCATTGCATCATGACGAGTGGCCTAAGTGCCTAAACTACCATGTTCACTCGGACAAGATTGATGCTTCCTGAACCAGATTGAACGGCACAAGCACAAGCAACACTCATAAGTTATTAAGCTGAATTTAAGTTTTAGCCCATTTAGAATGCCTATCTTAGCATCCAGCATGTAAGTTACTGCGTACCTTGATAATTAGGTTTATTAGACATAAGATCATCATTTGAACTAAGTTGAATACGAGAATCAGGAATCATTTCATATAATATATTATTAAGTCACAATAATATACTATATCATTAAATACTCATTAAATTTAGACAAAACTCAAACCATCACGCAATGGTTTATTCATACAAATACAAATATTTATATCATATTTCATTAATCATTCATCTATTAATATCAATTGTTAATTATTATTATTTTTATTATATATGTTTTTTTATATGAACAGTACCATAGGGTCGGTCACGTCTGTTACAAAGGCCGTGATACGAATCACGGGTACCATGATGGCCGTAATGACAATTAAGCACTATTTTAGCTTTGTAAAAGAATTTCTAAAAACCACCTGAGGAGATCATGGGCTCTGCTACAGCCGTAATCTAGGTCGTGTCCATTAAGAAAAAGAAGTCAGAAGGAATCACAGGCTTGGAAACAGCCGCATTCAAGCTTCAAAATTTTATCTTGAGAGAATAATAGTCGTAACCCAGGCCGTATCAAGCTTTACAGAACATCAAAGGGGATCAGGGGCCAAATAACGACCGTGATTAATAGGGAAATTTGCATCCGAGAAGATAACGGCCTTGATTACGCCTGTTATGAACAAGACATTCAACCTATGATATTTGTTTTGAATTTTTCAAAGTTCTATCTCTTTTAACTCTTTACTAACTTCTCATATGCTTGTAAAAACATATCAAAACTAACTTATTAACACAATATCAAATGCCATCAAATTCTGTTGCACTATTATGTTTATTTCTCATGAATATCATTCTTGCATATTAAGTTTTATCATCACTATAATCACTTAAATCTTCATCGTCTATTACTATCAACATCAATATATGCATCTATTCATCATAAAATTCATATATCATTTTATCAAACACCCATGTGTCTTTGTGCATATTTATTCCAATTTACATGCTAACAAACCATTAGTTTGTCTAAAACATCAAAATTCTAATCTTATCTAGCATTAACACCAGTCAAAATCATAATTAAACAAAACAATAAGAAATCAGCTTTATTTACATTTATGATTATTTGAACTAGCTGAACTTCTCTTGCTACTTATATGGACTTGATTACTTGTTCCTTGTCTTGATTCTTGACTTGGGATCTTATAGAAGTGAAGTTTGAAGAGAATTTGGGATCTATTGTGTTTAAAATGATGGAGGAGATAGAAGAGAGACAAAGATGATAGTTTTGGATTGATATTTTGTTTTGTACTTTTGACTTTTTAGGCAATTTGGAATTTTATAGAAGATGCATGAAAATGGGATTTGTCTTTGCGTATATGTATAGGCTTGGTTTTGTTAATTTTGTTAAGCTTGGGCTTAGTTTTTGGACTTAATTTCTGTTATGCCATGCATTAAATACGTATACATCTTAATTTAATACAATTCTACCAACAATATATTACTAAAATTTTACTAACATATATATATTTCAATTAAAAAAATTTCTCATACTAAGAATTTATCATACAATTAAATTACATAATATTAACCTAATTATAGCAATTTAAATCACAAATCATCAATTAAATATATATAGGCAATTTAATTTAGCATATTAAATTTTTGGTTATCTCACGTGAACATTGCGTAATAGTAACTTATTACTTTAATTTTATAGATATTTTTATTTTTTTAAATTTACTTAACATGTGTCAAATATTTGTTGGTCAGGGTAAAGACATCATTCCCTAGACAATAAACATTTTCCCCACTTTCCTAGTACCATTTAAGACAAATAATCAGTTCTTATTTTTTGAATTCTTCTTCTTGGGTTTTTTATTATTAGTGGAAGAAGGAGAAGTACAGATAGAAGAGAGAGACATAAAAAAAAATTGTGATGTGGCAAGAGGTCATTTTTTTTAATATATATTCATTTCTAAACTAGCATTTTGCTGGATTTTTGGCCATAATCCGACCAATGGGTGCAAAATTTTAAAAATTCATATAGTTTTATGGGCTGAAATTTTTTCAGATACAAAACTCTTATATCAGTGAAGCATGTATTCTTCTTGTCTCTGTAGAGGATGATTATATTTCTCACATAAAAAAAGAAAGGAAGAAAAACAATAAAAATAAAAATAAAAATAACATTGTCCTAAATAAATAAATGAATCTTCTTATAATCAAAACAAATACAGCCGTTTATAGAGGAATAATAGAGATGGGGAGTCCCCGATAGGGACATAATAGTAAATTCACAACCTAGGGTTTCACTCTTAAAACCATCACAACTCCCACCATCATTCTCCTTGCCAAAACCCCCATCGTTCTCGTCAGCTAGTCGGCAGAGAAAACCCTAGGTGGGTTGAAGGCGGTGGTGGTTTACGAGCAGCAAAAATGGGTAAGTTTTCCCTCAAATTTGCATAAAAATCGGATCTTGATATCGACAAGTTCGAACTGTTCTAAGTACCATGACAATGTTGTTGCTGTTGTATTTTCTACAGGTATCTCTCGTGATTCGATGCATAAGAGACGTGCCACTGGTGGCAAGAAGAAAGCTTGGAGGAAGAAGAGAAAGTAAGGGTTTTTTCCTTGTATTTCTGTTTTTCTATAAATTTTTTGTCTGGATGCTGATAGATTTTGCAAGAAGGTGATTGGATTATTGTCGGTTTTTGGGAAGCTGATTTTAGGTATATTTTAGATGCCCAGATAGGGTTTTGTTAGTTTAAGAGGATGGGTTGTGACTTTACGGTTAGGGGTTTGATTAAGGATTAGATAATTAGTTTAATGCACTATAGTGTTGTTACAATTATGTTTGTTTGGAAAGGAAGAACAACTTACAAGTTGAAATTTTGGTATTTATGTGGGAAGTGTTTGGACAAAGCTTAGATTCTGGCTATGCTATAGGGGTATTTAATTCGAAAGACAAAATGTGTTATTGTTTTAGCTGATGAATATCGAAGCGTCATTCTACTTCCATCACCTCTTTGCTACTATGCTTAATGAGAAATTTTGGTTCAAGGTTGATGTTCTGTGTTTGATAATTAGTGACGAGTTTGAGGAGCATTCCCATTGTTGCAATGCTTGAGTAAGAATCCCACTTGTTAGAAAATATTGAATAATGCAGCTAAATACAGAGTTGACATTTTGTTTTCGCATATCCTTATACTTTGAGCTGTATGGCTGATGGTTTTACTGAAGATACATCAACAAACAATCGGATTCTTGTGGTTATTGATTAAGAAATATTACTTAAATTACTCATGAATTTACTGCCTCTAGGTATGAGCTTGGAAGGCAGCCTGCCAGCACAAAGCTCTCAAGCAACAAGACAGTTAGGAGGATACGTGTTCGTGGTGGAAATGTGAAGTGGCGTGCATTGAGGCTTGATACTGGAAATTACTCTTGGGGCAGTGAGGCTGTGACTAGGAAGACAAGAATTCTCGATGTGGTGTACAATGCATCTAATAACGAGCTGGTTCGTACCCAGACTTTGGTCAAGAGTGCTATAGTTCAGGTTGATGCTGCACCATTCAAGCAATGGTATCTTCAGCACTATGGTGTTGACATTGGTCGCAAGAAGAAGGTTCAAGCCTCAACCAAAAAGGAAGGAGAGGTAAAGCTGATACTTCTTAATGTTCTGGACTCTTTTAAGATTTAAATTCCCTTACAACTTTTGAAGTATTCAACTTGAGATGTTGTCATGATAGATTCCATCTTTTTGACTATCACAATAACAGTGAAATTAGGGCACAATATGGAAAGCTTGGAAGTGCGATTCAATTTCATACTTGTTCATTTTGTGCGTTCTAAAAATTGCAAATCCCTTTTATTTCCTCTCTAAATAGAGCGAATATCTCCTTCGCTATGTAGTGTTCAATGCAGAAGGCTTGCAAGTGCGATTCAATTTTATACTTATGAATTTAATCCATTCAGAAAAGTTGTAAGAAGTCATGCCTCTACTTAACTTGTCCATTAATGATGGGGTGCTTTAAAAGTGGGATCTTTATTTAGCGATCAGTGGATTGAAATGGGTTATTTGATGATTGACAGGAGGCTGATGCTGCCGCCGAGGAGGTGAAGAAGAGCAACCATGTGCAGAGAAAGCTGGAGAAACGTCAACAGAATCGCCAACTTGACCCACATATTGAGGAACAATTTGGTGGCGGTCGTTTGTTAGCATGCATCTCATCTCGACCTGGTCAATGTGGGCGTGCTGATGGGTACGTCACATTTTGTAACTATACAATTGCTTTCCTCCTTCTGCTTAGATTTTTGGTGGGATTTTTTCCATCTAAAACACCTTTTCTGGATGTGGACATGCTTAAATATATACTATGATACTTGTCTTAATACAATATTTCCACATGAGTGTTGATGCAGTCTTGAAACAAATGGTTTTTGCAGATACATATTGGAGGGCAAAGAGCTGGAGTTCTACATGAAGAAGCTTCAGAGGAAGAAGGGCAAGGGAGCTGGTGCTGCGTAATCTTTCTTTTTTGTGACGGCAGGCATTAAGCAAACTGTAGTTTTGCATCATTTTTTAAGGAATTTTTGTTCAGTTTGAGATGCTAGGCCTTAAAAGTTGTTCATTCTGCAACAGTCAATTTAAACTATGTTTTGATAATATTCTAATAGAATTCTCTTTTGGTTGGATGCTTTCTTTTAGCTACGACGCTGGTATGTTTCTTCTGATGCCGGTATATCAGGATCCATTATATTTTCCAGTTTAATTGCTTGCGGCAGCTATTACCTGGGTATCCCTCTGAAGTTAGTGGTACAAGACGGTGGAATAGGAATGGTTTTGTTACATTGATAACATAATCTATTGCCAAGAGATCAACCTATTAAAATGTGTAGTTCGTTTTTGTAATGATAGGTTACTGTGAAATTTTAATCATGCTAAAGATTATTCTTTGACTTTCGAAAATTATTATTAACCTTATAATTTTTTGCAAATAAAAAAATTATTCTTGAAGATTGTAAGTAATCTGGCTGGAAATTCATATTAACGTTCGTATTAACGTGGTGTGTTTATTATCCGTGTTTCAACTTGTAGCATGACCAGACTAGAACTCGTTCTCTACTGACGGTGTAAAAATCTAGATGAAATTATAGTCTAAGATCATAAATTGCATATACTTTTAATTACAACAAATCGTAATGCAGAAAATCTGTCCTAAGTGTTGAGGTTATGGTTGTTGAACTCGAGATTTTATCTAAAATTGTTTGGAACGTAAAATTTAAGATTTTACTTAAAATCGTTTGGAACGTAAGATCGTAATATTCTATAACTATTGTAAGTTTGCTTGCAAAAATTGTAAATTTACTTATTGTACAAATAAAATTTTAAATAAATGATGAAAACAAAAGAAATTCAGTATTAATTTTAGTTACGAATAGCCAATTGAAGATTCAAGACTTAATATTTTATGCGCTCAAATTTCTCTCTTGCCCATGACAATTTAAATCTTGCTTTTAAATTTTATTTGTCACAATTTACATCCCTTTGTTAATGGGTAGATTACATTCAAAAGCATCTATGTTTGAGGTAAGTTCATTTAAGGAATCAAAGTTTCAAATGGTTCAAAAGAGGATTCAACATTTGAGGATAAATTCATTTAAAGCATAAATGTTTCAAGTAGTTAAAAAGAGGTAAGAGCGTTTTGGAAAATGAGTCAAATAAGGCATTAATAATTGACTGTTAATGAAAATTTTAGAAACTTAAATTCAAAATTAATCGAAACGTTAATATCTTAAATGAACTTTGTAACACATTGATACCTTATTTAATCAATTTTGTGAAATGTTGATATTTCTTTTTAACCACTTGAAACATCGACACCTTAAAAACATTGATATCTTCTATTATAATTTACTCTTTTATTAATATGTTTGATGCAATCTTGATAATTACGATGAATATTTACATTTACTAATGATTTTCAATATGCAATTATTAAAATGTATTGCAAATTTTGTTTAAATTATGTTTAAATGATCATATGTAAGTAGTTAGTTTTGTATAATGATAAACATTTTCATGTTCGCTATATATTTGTATAATAAATAATTAAATTTATGACAAATAAAACACATACAAATATTGTTTTTAAAAAGGGAAAATAAAACATTCTTTATATTTGTTTAATTTTCATCCTAATTGTTCAAAATATATCAGATTATATAACCAAAAAAAAAATCCTTATAAAAGAATAAAAAAAAGAGGAATAAAATGAAAAAAAAAGGAAAAAAAAAAACTAAAACTACGTTAGTTTAAGATAAACATCAAGAACCAATCCAAAAATTCTCAAATTGAAGCATATTAAATTGCTTACTTTTTACAGTTCAAATAGAACAAAAATGTGTAAAATTACTGCACCTATCAATTCTATTGCCAGTTCTACCATCAATTTTACTACTGATTCTTCCACCAATTCTATCGATTCTAATATGTAGAATTGCAACTTTACAATGAGTTTGCTCTAAGAATGATTTTGCATGTGTGTTAAATCGGAATCGCATCTCCAACTCGTAGACTCGTAAAAACATATAAGTAGACTCGAGAGTTTACCAATCATGGTTGAGGGATTGTTGAGAGTTTTTAACTCAGGAGTAAAGCGTTGCAAGTAGCATTAGCATGTTAGTTTGTTTAGGGAGTGGTGTTATGTTGAAGGTGGGTTTGGCTAATCGTGAATAAATGGGTTGATAGCTAGTGCTCCTCTCATAATGAGACCATAGCAGTTCGAAACCAATTAGAATAGTTGAGTCTCCTAATATATGGAGGAATGTAACAACGCTGCTTAGCTTAGAACAAACTTGGGAAAATGGGGAAGTGAAGGTTAACTCGCTATCCAAAATGCAAGTGAATATTGGTATGAAGGATGGTTTAGCGTTGCACGAGTACTCTATGAGGGGAGGACTTCTAACTCATGAGAAGTGTTATCAAAGCCAAACTTGTAGCCCTGGTGGATCGCTTAAATGCTACCCAAGGTACTCAATGCAAGGGTAGTTTTTGTCGTTAAGTTGGCTTGTATGGATGAAGCTTAAGACAAGGAGTGACCACCAAAAGACATCATTGTTAGAGGGACAACTATGTTGCGAGTTGGGGTTTGAAACAAGAATTTACCTAAGTATATAATACTATACTTTAGTGGGCAAACCCTTCCCTTGGGCAACCCAATAAGAGGTGACATTGGAGGATGGAGGAACGGGTGAAAACGAGAAGAAGCTTATGGAAGTTCAAAGTCTTGGTGGGATGATTTGGGTGGGTTGACAACGGGTGTAGAATAGAGTTGAGATCTTGAGGAAGTGGGTAGTGACAACAAATTTGCCTCATGACAGAAGCATCATGAATTTAAGTAGGAAAGAATCTCACAGTTTGAGTGTTGAGGGTCTGGTGATAGTGTTCAATTTAGGCATATAATGTTGTGAATGGCATAAGTATGATAGTTTGTTTAGGGAGTATGTCTACTCTGAAAGCATGTTTGGCCTTCTATGGAACTAATGTTGTTCTTCTGATGAGTCAATGGCAAATTGAAACTAGTTGAAATAATTGAGCCTCCCAATCACATAGAGAACTAAGGAAATGCCAAGATGACACTCCTTAAGAGAATGATGGGCTTGGAAGGAAAGCAAGGAAGAGAAAGCTATCTCGCCATCTTGAATGCGAGTGAATGCTGATTTGAGGGATGGTTAAACGCTGCACATGCATTACAAGAGGGGAGAACCTCCAATCCTATAATAATTAAATGTAATAAAATAAATCATGATTTGATGCTAAAATTTAAAATAACTCATTAATTTTCTTCATCTAGTTATTCTGTATCATCAAAAGTAAAGTAACTTTGATTAAATATAACAATATAATTAGTAAAAATATGACGCTAACATTGAGAATAACTCGATACCCACTTGATCTAGTAATATTATATCATCAATTGC
Source organism: Combretum micranthum (assembly GCA_024138025.1). Taxonomy (NCBI): domain Eukaryota; kingdom Viridiplantae; phylum Streptophyta; class Magnoliopsida; order Myrtales; family Combretaceae; genus Combretum; species Combretum micranthum. Next base: position 126,908 of record JAMXBD010002042.1, read on the forward strand.
AAATGAGTTTATAAAAGATTACTATGATTTAAAAGGCACCTTTGAACCATATATATATTTATAATTAAAAAAGGTAAATGAATTTATATAACACATGCTTTCGTAGTTTAAACACCAAAATATTTGAATATATTAAGTGATAAATTCTTCTAGTATAATCATACTACAAGAATACTTAACATGAAAACTAGTGCTATATATATGAGACATCATAAAATAGGATTAGTATGTTATATAAAAAAGTGGACCATAAATGTCATGTAAATCAATCTATGTAGAAGTAGACATCAACACAACAAAATCCAGTACGAAACCAGCAAGTCACGAGTTCGGTTTAGGATAGCTCAGCCTATGGTAAGCCAGGTTGGTTTTAAACTACTCGCCGGTTCACGGGCGGGTTTATAATGAGTTGAATTGGCCACTGTTTATTTTTTATTTTTAAACAAAAGATATAAAAATAATTGTAAAAGTAATTTTATTCTAAAATATAAAATTGAAAGTACGGACAAAAATAAATTTCAAATTAACTATGATAAGGTTTTTTTTATTTTAAATAAAATTAGGTCTAAGAATAAGAGTCTATATCCCATCAGTTAAAAGGATTGTTCATGGTGTGCATTTGTTTATATACAAGCAAATTCACTATTAAAGGTGAAACTTAGCAATGCAGGACTACAAAACTCAGGACACAATCAAGTCTTACAAAAGTGAAAAAAAAGTCCAACACTGTTAAGAAACAAGATTTGTCTCCGGATTGAGTCTATATAAATCAATTGGATTTACTTCTAAATACATTTATTACTTGAGTTATTAATAATAACACATCAAATATGGTGAAAAGGTAATTAATTTTTACTATTCATATGAAAACTACTTTAAACATGTTTTTTTTCCTCATTTGTATTTATTTATTTTTCACTTTAATTTTTTTTCTCTATATATATATGTATATTATATTTATGATGACATGACCCAACCCCAATCCAATAACCTATTGGGCCTTGGATGAGTCATGACTCGTATGGTTGGGCCGATCCAATAAGTCATGCTCGCTAGTACTGGGTCAAGTCGGATCACGGATCAAACCCAAGCCTGTATTGATGTCTAGAAGTAATCTCCTTGAGTTCTAAATGTAAAATGAATGCCTTATCATAAGTAGAAGTATTAAAATCCTCCGAAATGCAATTCCAAATGTCATTGCAAAAAGTATAAAACTAAAATAAGGACATGAAGGAAGATATTGAATTATTTTTAAAAAAGTCTAATAAATAAATAAATAAAAGTTCATTAAGTTGTTCATGGGTCACTTGATCCATGATCGTTGTAAAATGTCTATTTGCTAATTAATTGCATAATAACCACACTACATTCGGCCATGGATAATACAAGAGCCTAGCATAGTCATCACAATTTAAACAGATCCAAAAGATGATTTATTGTATGAATTAACATCTTAATAACATGGCTCAACAGGTCACACCTCCATTGACCCTTCTTCAGCTGCAGGGCCATCACATGGTGAAAGACCTTTTCAGAAGCAAACCACCACCAAAGAAGAAAACAAAGCAAGGAAGCCTCATTTAAATCGCTCGGGGTATTTTCTTTGCAATCTGCCCATCACATACTCGTTTCGAGCCTTGATTCGTGCCCGCTGAGGAGCAGCATTTGCATACCAGAGAGTTAAACCATAATAGAAAAGGGCCGCGCTAGAAAAAAACATTCCAACTGTCATCGCCATCTTCTTTGGCGTATCCGGGTAGCAGAGCGACATTTGCAATCAGACGGCGGCTACAATGAAATTCCTTCAAAGCTTCAATGAGATAACAGAGGTTTAAGCAAATGGAAAGAAACAGATAATCAAAACACCTAAAAAGGAAATTGTTGCAGGTTGAGTTACTAACTAAATAATCAGCAAATTAACAATGATTAACATAGATTTATATCAAATAAAAAACCTAAATCTCATATAGTATACCCTACACATCTATTTCAATCATGGTGGATGGAATACTTGAATTATACCAAAAAGACGCACCTGTTTGTAATTTTCAGTATTGTTTGTTTTCTGAATAACAAAAAAATAACAAATAATTGGCACTCGCTCCAACAAATAACCTCAACTTCATCAAGAATCTAAGCATTATCCAACACTATATAGCATCTAGAAAAGGGAGAGTGGGCACGAATATAGCAAGCCAGTGAGAGAACTTCCACTCCACCATAGGACACTAAAGCATGTACGGACAAAATTTTCCTATTCCTTGAATGGTATCCCATCTGTGCTTCTACAAATGATATGCTACCACTTGTTGAAAAAATATTTGATTCAAGTACTGAATTACACTTTTTTTTCTTCCATTCTCGATAATATGTTAAATATGTGATTGGTGGAACCTAGATCGAGATAGTATTTCGAGGCAGGAATTATCATCCCATATAGTGAGGCAATTCATCTTGGAAGGGGTGGGATTTATAACACGGCACGGGATATGATGTTAATATCCCCTAAAAGGGTGCTTTCTGAGAGCGACAATAATCATTAATAAAAATGTAAGGCTGCAAATGAAGGATTGGGTTTGAGTTAAATATAGAAATTAACATTATTATAATTAAATATGTATATTTTTTAAATAAACTAAGTCGAAATTCATCAAATACCACTCTAAGAACATAAAACCCTCTCGACTCAATTCCATCCATATTCCTATTGGTGGACCTAGCTAATCCCCTGACAATTCGCAAATTTAAAAGTAGATAAACGACATAAAATTTAACTATCACGCTTAATACTGAGATTTATGCCCTTTTGATTTCAATTTCTACTGTGATAGCGATGCGTCGTCATTGGATATATATACACGCACTTATCAGGGTAAGAAATTTGGTACCATTTTATCTTGTTGGGTAATAAGAGTCTAGACAACAAAACCAATTTCAAGAGGTAAATCATTGGTTTTTACATCAATAGTGAAGCTCCAGGAGAGAGAAAGAGAAACATATATGGGAATAGCGCATACCTGAGTATAGTTACGGCCACCGAAGACGAGAGTGGTTGAGATCCGAAACTGTAACTGAGAAAGTAAAGAGAGAGAGGGTGTGTTTTTTTAGAGGAGGAAGCGGGAAATGGGATGTAGAGGGGATGGGAGGGACAGGACTTTCTTTTATCAACCCTAAGTGTAATTGCTCGGCAGCTGAGAGACTAGGCTCTGTTGGGAAGGTCCGTTTTTTATCAATATTTGTATTTTTTTTAAAATGATATATATAAATATATTTGATTTGTATATATATTTTATCTATATTTGATCTATTTGATTTTTTGATGAAAACTGTCAATTTTTTTTATCTAAATCTATTTTTTGTAAATAATTTATTAAAAAAAAATTAAAAAAATATGTCTGAATTTTTCGAAAATAGCCAAACAAACAGTCGTGTGAAGACTTGACTTTCACTTTTAGGTTGCAGTCATCATTTTCAAGGAATTGAATTAAACGAAGTAAATTGGTGATTTCTTTAATTTATAATACAGTAACTTTTTTGTGAAGCCTTCTCATGCGGGGAAGAAAAATTAAAGTGTAAAGAAGAAAAAATAATAAAAGATCATAATATTCGGAAAGAAGTTTTCATTGAAGGGGGTAAAATTTTTAGGTCTACCAAGAAACACGGATGGCTTCTAAGCTCTACCTACAGTGGGGTACGAAAGAAAGACTTGAAAAATTGGAAGTCAATTTTTTTTTTTTTGGGGCTCAAATTGGAAGTCAATTTTGCATTATTCTGATTTCTGAGTTGTGTGGTTGCCGTGCAATTTCTACCCTCTGATTGATTCATCTAGTTTGTTTGGACGTGCTATCCAAATAGGCGAGTTTACATTTTTATTAAAATAAAATAGGTAGAAGGGATAAATGACATAAAATATCAATTCCATTTCAATAATAATGTTAAACACTATCTTTGCTCGCGTTGTGACCCTGTCCTCTCTCGCTCTCAGTCTCAGTTTGTGAATCTCTCCGCTGTGTGCTGTCACTATTCACTTCCAAAATAGTAGACAACACCTCTCCTTTCTCTCTCTTTTTCGATCAGACTCTAGCCGTTTTACACCATCGTTGTTGTCTGTGACCCTATCCTCCCTCGCTCTCGGTCGATCCTTGCTCGCGTTGTGACCTTGTCCTCCCTCACTTTTACTATCAGTCTGTGAATCTCTCCGCTGTATGCTGTCACACAAGGTAAGAAATCTCTCTCTCTCTCCCTCTGTCTCTCCGTCTCTCTCTCTTGCTTTCCATCAAGTTTCGTTTGTTTAATTGTCTCTTTCGATACTAAAGTAGCGTTTGGTTGTAAGAACTGGATATGACAAAAAGAATTGGACAACACAGTACAAGGAGTACTGGACAGAACAATTCTCTTGTACCTCGTTTGGATTGTATGGTACTGGATAAAGATTTTTGTCCTGTCCTATATATAAATACTGGACAAGACATTATTTTTTTACCATTATACCCTTGTATTGTAATAGATTTATTTGATTATACTATTTAATAAATACAATTTAAAGAGATTAATTTATAAATACAATTAAATAAATTACATATAATGTTAAATAAAAATCCATAATTTTACTATGTTGTTTTTTCGTAAAAATTTGCTAGGTAATTAAAATATAAAATATTCATATTATAAATTAATTAACTTAATATTTAATAAATATAAATTTAATTAAATCAATGCTATGAATATTAAGCTAAATCATTACATAAAAATTAATTATATCTAGGTTAATATTAATTAATTATTACATTAATAGAAAATAATAATATTAAATTCAATAAAAAAATATTAATATTGAACATTATTAATTAGTTATTAAGTTAACAATAAATCATCTCACAATGAAAAAGGGTCATAATTACTAAAATAAACATTAATCAATCATATTCAAGACACAACTTAAGAAAAGTAGATAATCCTTAAATAAATCATCGACTAAAATGATAATGACAAATCCTAACAATAACCATCACAATATGATTTTCAGTTAATACAATTTGACATTGTCAGGGAAGAAATTTTTAACACAAAATTTTACAATTGATGATAATAGCCTCCTCCACATAACCAAAAAGTACCAAGAAAAAGCAACTTTCTAATTTCAATGATGCGCTATCTATTCATTATACATTTCTTGTGCTTAACTATCACTTATTTGAGTCCATGTCACACGATCCTCTACTATTCCAATTGTATTGATACAATCTTGGTAGAAACTTCATCACCTTCCATTGCAGCATATAAATACAAAACAATTAATTATCGAGGAATCTAAATAGGGGAAGTAATGGCAATGAAAGAACAAATTCAAGAATTGATTCAAACGCAAAAATTCCAAGATTCTAGGAGTGATGATGAAATAATTTGACTTCAATATGCAATTACTCAAATTAAATCATGAACCTTTTTACTTCTAGATGGGGTTGTTACAAAATCCCTAATTATAAACCCCTTTTTTTTTGGGGGGGGGGGGGGGCGCGCGCTTAAGAAGAGGTTTGTAGGAAAAAATGACTTATGTCTAAACTTTCATAATCACTGTCACATGGGCAACATGTTATTTTGCTAAATGTACTTAGAATAAGTTAAAAACATCAGCCAATTGGACATCATAGTACTAGTGCTTAAAGGTGGTCTGTTTAGTTAGAAGCATGGTAGTTATAAGCAAAGTAGCAATAGATAGACAAAAGAAAAAATGTCTATACTTGTAAACTGGAAGAGTCTTTCTAGTAAGAGAAGAAGAGAAAAGGACTTTTGCACATCCCTAGCAGGAAGTAATAAATAGGAAAGAACTGGTACTATATCTATCCCATGTTGCATCAAGAAATATAAAAAATTTGAGCAACCTAAAGGAAAAAAAAAAATTATTACATCCATGTCAAATCATTTGAAAAATTAGATACAAAAACTTACAGCTTTAGCCTCTAATAAAATATTTCTACAATGGTTTTCACAACCATGGAGCACAAGCCAAGCAGCATGTTAACTACAAAAATAGGCACTAGACGTCGTAGAAGGATTGTTCTGCATTTCTTCCATCTTTCTTGCCTTTACTTCATTGAGGACTCTGCTAATCCACTCTGCGAAATATGTCTCATTGTGTCCGACCGTTCTATCTTTAAAGATGTCCATGCAGCGACCATCATTTTCAGGGTACTAGCAAATTGGTCCATCAGGATCATGCCAGGCACCTTGATGTCTCATCCCTGACCAACTAGCTAACCATTGGAATACGTATTGACCTACACTAGCAGCTTTCAACCACCTTTTAGGGAAGAACTCCATGACGCTGCTGTTTCTGTCCGTGAAGGAAGATATTGAATTATTTGTTATACGAGATCTCTACTGGAGTTAAGTTAGAACTAAGACTAAGTACTTTCAAAAAATATTAACAAACTTGTCTTAAAAGGGTTGGCGGGTTTGTCAATGGATTTGAGTGCTCAACCAAAACTTAGACACATTTGGGACAAGCCCATTTGGATCTGTTTGGCTGTTCTTATACTAAATTGCTAGCCTACATAGAAACACTATTCAAATTTATCAAAACATATTAAAGTATTCAATAAACTTTAATAATAGCACCTTTTTAATTGAAAAAGTAAATTTCCTTGATGCAACTAAACTAATCTATCAAAACTTAGAGGTTATTATATATTTGCAAGAAATAAAAAATTAGAAGTTATACACAATTTTGATCTTATATTTGCCCTTCTAATCTAAGGAAAATTCTAAGGTCCTGTCATTAATTTTGATGGACAGGTCTCGTCACCATTTAATGGCTTACACCATATTCTTGAATCACTAAAATAGTTAATATTTTATTTACTATATTTATTTTAATGATTAGACTAATAACAGGACAGTCCGATCGAAGAGACTGTAGAAGCTCCTTCTAATCTTATAATAGAGTCAGTGTAACATTTAATTTTAGGGGCTATTAAAGTTTAAGAGTTATAGCAACGTCTAAAGTTAATGAATACTATACTCTATAGGATATTTCTTATTGAATTTACTAACCCACTTGTAGTTTTTGACAGAAATTTCAAACTTTGTAAAATCAACACAAAAAAACCAAAAACTTCAAAGTGGTTTTGACATTATGTAAATAAGCTACACTCGAATTTCGTTAAATTTGTGTTGCTATAAGTACGAAGTCAATCTCTTTGAGCCATTGCTCATTAATTTCTTAAAATTTAAGATAAAATTGCACATATACTTTTAAGAAAAATTTATGGTCCATTCATTTTATTATGAAACCAATCTTATAAATTATTGAACGGTTCATATTTATACACACATCTATAATCAGGCTATTAAAATTCCTACCTTACTCAACTCTTATGATCGTCTAACTAGCCGGATGATGGATGCATGATCCATTGATAAGACGATCGAAGTTCCCCTGCTTTTATATTTATTCTATGCATACTAATTTAAGCCCTTGAATCATCTCAAAATAAGTGCTTTTGGAACCTCAGATGATTAAAGAAAAACAAAAGATTCAAAACATTTATAAAAAAAGAAAAAAGGAAACTCTGCTGCTTTTCTTCTTCTTCTTCTTCTTCTTCTATTAATTAATTTATTGTCTTTACTTATTTTATTTGCGACTAAAATAGTAAAATAAAATCTAATATATATATATATTTAAAGTTTTAGGGTTTATAATTTATATATTGACTTTAAAGGATAAAAAGTTTATATATTGATTTTAAAGGATAAAAAGTTAAGTATATATAAAATAAAGAAAATTCTATAATCCCGCAGTTAATTTTGATAGGACTGATCCTGTCACAATCCAGCAGCTCACATTATATCCAAACATGATCGAATCACTAAAATAGTTAATATTTTATTTACTATATTTATTTTAACAATTAGATTAATGGCGGAACACACCTATCAACGGGACCGTAGAAACTCTCATAAAACAAATGCAAATATTATATTTATAACTTACCCAAACATTAACTTGCAAGATGCTTTCTTTTTGACAAATCCTAAATTATGCCACTATCAATAAGGATAAATTGATTCAGTATAAATAGAATATTAAGTCCTAAATACCAACTAAAATTTTTTATTTAAGTCGATGACTGGCTTTCAAAATGGCACCTTCTTTAGGTAAAAAAAGCCAGGCGTGGGTTTTTCTTTGTTTCTTCTTCTAGAGCATCTTTATCCAAATGACCATAGCACAAGGATTTAAGCTAGGCTATTTGCAGACAGAGTCATGGTAGTACTCTAAACATTAGTTTTGTTAAGGACCAATTCTAATTGTAGTAGTTATTATGCCCCTGCGTACTTGTCAGACTAAAAACAGACTAGCATTAATTGCTAATAAACACCAAGAAATCATAAAATAATTTTTAAAAGAGTCTAATAAATAAATAAAAGAAAGAGTTCATTGGGTTGTTGATGGGTCACCTAATCCATGATCTTTGTAAAATGTCTATTTGCTAATTAATTGCACAATAACCACATTGCATTCCGACATGGATAATACAAGAGCCTAGCATACTCAACACAATTTAAATAGATCCAAAAGATGATTTATTGTATGAATTAACATCTTAATAACATGGCTCAACAGGTCACACCTCCATTGACCCTTCTTCAGCTGCAGGGGCATCACATGGTGAAAGACCTTTTCAGAAGCAAACCACCACCAAAGAAGAAAACAAAGCAAGGAAGCCTCATTTAAATCGCTCGGGATATTTTCTTTGCAATTTTCCCATCACATACTCGTTTCGAGCCTTGATTCGTGCAAGCTGAGGAGCAGCATTTGCATACCAGAGAGTTAAACCATAATAGAAAAGGGCTGCGCTACAAAAAACATACCAACTGTCATCGCCATCTTCTTTGGCGTATCCGGGTAGCACAGCGACATTTGCAGTCAGACAGCGGCGACAATGAAATTCCTTCAAAGCTTCAATGAGAGAACAGATAATCAAAACACTTCCAAAGGAAATTGTCGCAAGTTGAGTTACTAACTAAATACTTAGCAAATTAACAATGATTGACATAGATTTATATCAAATAAAAAACCTAAATCTCATATAGTATACCCTACATATCTATTCCAATCATGGTGGATGAAATACTTGAATTATACCAAAAAGACGCACCTGTTTGTAATTTTCAGTATTTTTTGTTTTCTGAATAACAAAAAAATAACAAATAATTGGCACTTGCTCCAACAAATAACCTCAACTTCATCAAGAATCTATGCATTATCCAACACTATATAGCATCTAGAAAAGGGAGAGTGGGCATGAATATAGCAAGCCAGTGAGAGAACTTCCACCCCACCATAGGACACTAAAGCATGTAGGGACAAAATTTTTCTATTCCTCGAATGGTATCCCTGTTGGGAATGACTATATGCTTTTCAAGCATTGTCCCACATTGCTTGGAAAACTAAGTTTTATCATGTTTATAATAAACTCCCCTTCTATGTGGTTTCAAAAAGTGCATGAGTGGGTTTTGAAAAATTCACCACACGAGCGCGCCGCCGGCCCGGCCTGTTTGAATAATTAAAAAACGAGCTGTTATTTTCCAATTTGAAAGGCACGATCTCCATGTAGTGCCCTGATTTTTCTCAACGGGTATTTTGTTGGTTACGATTCAAAAGCAGTTTTTATATATACACGACTTTAGCTTGCAGAAAGACACAACTTCTTCTTCGTGTTTTTTTTTCCCGTTCTGGGCAATTGCAGTTGTTATTCCAACTCCATCTCACGAGTGCACGTGCGACTGGGGTAGCTGTGTTAACCTTGGGGGGCGAACGGCGTTGTCGATTGCACCACGGTCGTGTCGGAATTTCGCTTTTAGGGCAGTGGTTTCCACGACACAGCTTTTCGTTATTATTTTGCTAACAATCTGAAAGCGAAAAGTTAGCAACGATGGCTGCTTCTATTCCTAAATCACTGCCTGATCTCTCCAAACTTGAACCACTGGATGGAAACAATTACAAGCGTTGGTCCCAGAAGCTTCTTATCTTCTTCGAACAGCTTGAGGTTGATTACATTCTCTTCGCTGGCATTCCTGATGATCAACCCAAATCTACCGTTCCTGCTTCTCCTCTCGTCACGCCTCCAACAGACAAGACAAAGAAGGCTGCTGATGAGGCTAAGGCGAAATTCGAGAAAGACAACAAAACTGTCAAAGGTCACCTTCTCAATCACATGACGAATGCTCTCTTCGACATCTTCGTCAAACAAAAATATGCCAAGACAATCCGGGATACCTTAGAAATAAGGTATGGTGCTGATGATGCTGGGAGGAAGAAATACGTGGTCGGCAAATGGATGCAGTTCCAGATGATTGATGATAAGCCTATCATGGACCAGATTCATGAATATGAAAACCTGGTTGCAGATGTGTTGAACGAAGGTATGAAAATGTGTGATGTCTTGCAGGCCAATGTTCTACTCGAGAAATTTCCACCATCTTAGAGCGATTACAGGAACCATCTCAAACACAAGAAAAAGGACCTGCCACTCCAGGAGCTAATCAGTCACATGAAAACTGAGGAAGCTAATCGTTTGAAAGATAAGCAAAATTCTGTTTCTTCAATTTCTATTAAGGCTAATTTAGTTGAATCTTCTGCTGCTTCTAAAGACAGGTTCAAAAACAAAGGAAAGAAATTCCAGAAAGGCGGATACCAGAAAAAGTTCAAAAGCAATAATGGAAAAATCCAAAAAGATAAACTACACTGTTACTGCTGTGGAAAACCAGGCCACAAGGCGTACCAATGCTTCTAGAGGAAGGATCAGAAACCAGACAGTAAGCCTGATAACAAATCTGCCCCGCAGGTCAATGTTGCTGAAACGGATGATATCATTGCTGCTGTTGTGGTCGAGGCAAACCTGCTGGAAAACCGGGTTGACTGGCTACTTGATACTGGCGCCACTAGGCATTTCTGCTCCAACAAGGACCTGTTCCAGGAACTCCAGGACGCAGCAGATGGTGAATGTGTTTACATGGGCAATTCAGCCACTGCTGGAGTTCTCGGTAAAGGAAAAATTCTTTTGAAACTTACCTCTGGAAAAACTTTAGCTTTGAATGATGTGCTGTATGTTCCTTCCCTTCGTAGGAACTTAGTTTCTGGTAGTTACTTAATAAGGCTGGACTGAAACTTGTATTTGAAGGTGATAGGGTCATTTTAGCCAAGAATGGGGATTTTGTAGGCAAGGGATATTTGTCAGATGGACTGTTTGTCTTGAACACTGTTTCTGTTATTGCTAATGGAAGTAACTCTGGTTCTGCTTATATTGTTGAGTCTGTTAATTTGTGGCATCGTAGGTTAGGACATGTGAATTTTGGTTCAATCAAAAGACTAAAAATATGCATCTTATAAATGCGTCTGATGAGAATGAATGCTCCAAATGTACTGTTTGTGTTGAAGCAAAATTTGCAAAGAAACCTTTTAAACATGTCACATCAAGAAGCACTGAATTACTTGAATTGATTCATTCTGACTTGGCTGATTTTAAAAACACAATGACTAAAGGTGGCAAAAAATATTATATCTCTTTTGTAGATGACTTTTCCAGATATACAAAAGTTTATTTGTTAAAGTCAAAGGATGAGGCTGCTCAAATGTTTTTAAAATATAAAGCTGAAGTAGAAAATCAACTGACAAAAGGATTAAAAGGCTTAGGTCTGATAGAGGTGGTGAATATAGTACGAATTTTCTTGAACAATTTTGTGATGAAAATGGTATTATACATGAAACCAGTGCTCCTTATACACCTCAACAGAATGGCATAGCTGAACGGAAAAATAGAACACTAAAAGAAATGATGAATGCTATGTTATTAAGTTCTGGTATGCCTGACAACATGTGGGGGGAAGCTGTTTTGTCTGCATGTTATATTTTGAACAGGGTTCCTCACAAGAAATTGGATAAAACTCCTTATGAATTATGGAAAGGCTTTGCACCTAACTTGAACTATTTAAAAGTTTGGGGTTGTTTAGCCAAAGTTGCATATCCAGATTTTAAGAAACCTAATATTGGGTCTAAGACCTTTGACTGTGTATTTATTGGCTATGCTCAAAACAGTGCTGCATACAGATTCATGTGTTTGAATGATAATTCGATTTGTGAATCTAGAGATGTTGAATTCTTTGAACTTGTATTTCCTCTTAATAAAACTATTGTTGATCATGCTGCTCCTTCAAGGAATGATTTGATAAATGAATCTGCTTCAAATGAACATATGATTGAACCTAGAAGGAGTAAGAGGAAGAGAACTGAGAATAGTTTCGGGCCTGATTTTTTAACTGCCTTTCTAGCTGAAAATTCTGATAAAATCAATGAACAATTTGTTTCTGTGTTCTTAATTGATGATGATCCTAAATCCTATAAAGAGGCATTAACCTCTAGAGACTCTAGTTTTTGGAAAGAAGCTATTAAAAGTGAACTAGACTCTATCATGATGAATCATACTTGGGATTTGGTTGATTTACCTGTGGGCAGTAAACCTATTAGATGCAAATGGATCTTTAAAAGGAAAATTAGACCAGATGGGTCAATAGAAAAATTCAAGGCTAGACTAGTAGTGGTGGGATACACTCAAAAGAAAGGTATTGATTATTTTGATACCTATTCTCCTGTGACTAAAATAGCTACCATTAGATCTTTGATTGCTCTTTCAGCTATTCGAGGCTTGATAATTCATCAGATGTAAAGACGGCCTTTCTCAATGGAGACCTGGAGGAAGAAATTTACATGGAACAACCAGAAGGGTTAGTAGTTACTGGGCAAGAGAACAAGGTATGCAAGCTCAGAAAATCTCTCTATGGTCTTAAACAGGCACCCAAACAATGGTATGAGAAATTTGATCGTACTTTAGTAAACAATGGATATGTTGTGAATGCATCTGATTCTTGTGTTTACTCAAAATTGTTTGGTTCTGATTGTGTGATTATATGTTTATATGTTGATGACATGCTCATTTTTGGTTCAAACTTGGAAGTGATTAACGATACCAAGATGTTTTTGTCTTCTCATTTTGACATGAAAGATTTAGGGGAGGCTGATGTTATTCTTGGTGTTAAAATAAGGAAAACTGAAAATGGCTTTTCATTGTGTCAATCACACTACATTGAAAAGATACTTAAGAAATTTGAATGTTTTGATGAAATGCCTGTGAGAACTCCTTATGATCCTAGCATAAGTCTTAAAAAGAATAATGGTGATAGTGTTTCACAAGCTGAATATGCTAAGATTATAGGAAGTGTTATGTATCTCATGAATTACACAAGGCCTGACATTGCTTATGCTGTAAGTAGACTCAGTAGATACACCCATAATCCTAACAATGAACACTGGAATGCACTTCGTCGATTACTGAAATATCTTAAAGGAACCATGAATTTGTGTTTGCATTTTAACAAGTTTCCTGCTGTTTTAGAAGGTTATTGTGATGCAAACTGGGTGACAGATAATGATGAAGTGAGTTCTACTAGTGGATATGTGTTCACTTTAGGTGGAGGAGCTATTTCATGGAAATCATCCAAACAGACTTGTATTGCTCGCTCTACTATGGAATCTGAGTTCATTGCTCTTGAACTGGCTGGTCAAGAAGCCGAGTGGTTGAAAAACTTACTGGGTGACATTCCACTGTGGGGGTCTTCTGTTCCAATATCATTGCACTGTGATTCACAAGCAGCTATTGGAGTTGCCAAAAATTATGTGTATAATGGCAAAAGAAGACATATTCGCATTAGGCATGGTGCGGTTAAACAACTCTTGAGGAATGGAGTAATTTCCTTAGAATTTGTGAGATCCAAAAGAAACCTGCAGATCCTTTAACGAAAGGATTGACTAGGAGAGTTATTCAAGAGTCTTCCAAGGGAATGGGACTTAAACCTTTGGTTTGAATATTGTGTGATGCACTACAGTCCATCCCTGTATTTGTGGTAGTGCTTAAATCCATAGCCCTGTGTTTGGGTGGTTCTAAAAGGACTTGATGGATGATTGTGATGAAAAATGAGTCCAATGGACTCAGTGACTTCATAGCTCTGTTTATGAGTGGTCTATAATGTGATAGACTTGATGAAGTTACCATTTAAATGAGTGTGAAGGTGGGCCGCCTTCTATGAAGGAATATAGGATTTTCTTTCTAGAGCACTCATAAAATCCAAGGTGTATGCACAGGGCCTTTAATAGTGCTTTTGTATTATCGCGGAATAGCAACATTAAGGAGTTGATACGTGTTGTGGGGGTCTCAACTTGAGCTTTTGAAAGTTCAAGATTTATTTCACTTTCATTAGTAAAGTTGTTGCCTCATTTCACTACGCATTAATTCAATCGAAGATATTAATGCTTAAGTAAATAAAATTCCTTCCTTTGCCCAGAAATGTGTATAGTCATTCGTGGGGGATTGTTGGGAATGACTATATGCTTTTCAAGCATTGTCCCACATTGCTTGGAAAACTAAGTTTTATCATGTTTATAATAAACTCTCCTTCTATGTGTTTCAAAAAGTGCATGAGTGGGTTTTGAAAAATCACCACACGCGCGCGCGCCGCCGGCCCGGCCCGTCTGGGCTGGGCTGTTTCTTTGAATTTGATTTTTGACAAATCGTGTTTGAATTAGTCCGAAAAGAAACGTGTTTTGAATCATTCAAAAAAACGGTTATTTTCCAATTTGAAAGGCACGATCTCCATTGTGCCCTGATTTTTCTCAACGGGTATTTTGTTGGTTACGTTTCAAAGCAGTTTTATATATACACGACTTTAGCTTGCAGAAAGAACAACGACTTCTTCTTCTTCGTTTTTTTTTTCCTTCTGGGCAATTGCAGTTGTTATTCCAACTCCATCTCACGAGTGCACGTGCGACTGGGTAGCTGTGTTAACCTTGGGAGCGAACGACGTTGTCGATTGCACCACGGTCGTGCCGGAATTTCGCTTTCAGGGCAGTGGTTTCCACGACACAGCTTTTCGTTTTTATTTTGCTAACAATCCCATCTGTGCTTCTACAAATGATATGCTACCACTTGTTGAAAAAATATTTGATTCAAGAACTGAATTACACTTTTTTTTCTTCCATTCTCGATAATATGTTAAAATGTGATTGGTGGACCCTAGATTGAGATACTATTTCGAGGCAGGAATTATCATCCCATATAGTGAGGCAATTCATCTTGGAAGGGATGGGATTTATAACATGGCACGGGATATGATGTTAATATCCCCATAAAAGGGTGCTTTTTGAGAGCAACAATAATCTTTTCATTATTGACAAATTGAATGATAAGAATTCTCTTATTAAGACCCTATAGATCGATTAAACCTCCAGATTCATACTCGAACCACGATGATTCAACAAAATTTTAAACCAAGTCTAAAGATTCCCTGCGAACTAGGGTATAAACGAGTTGAGTCAACAGATTAGAACTAAACTCTGTCTCAAAAACTCGAGGGTCGAGCTTGATTAATCAACCATTAAGCTAATTTTATATGTAAAGCAAGTATTTTATATATGCTTAAACTTAGATTCTAACTATATAGATGCCTAAACTCAAGACTCCAATTCAAGCACATGCTCAACTCGAACTCGTCCCGTCAAACCCATGAATTTTGAGCTCAATTCAATAAACTATTTGAGTAACCCATATTCAAACCCAACTCAATAAATCGAAGCATAGATAGCTGAACTTATGCTTTGGAATATGGCGACTTGCAACCTATTTGTCTGCGGCATTTCATCAAACAGGAGGCGGTAATTCTAATTCTAATTCAATCTCCCCTAAATAACCAAATCCATAAGGGAAAAAAAAAACTAAAAAAGAAAAAAGAAAAAGAAAAAACTCAAAACTTTTTATATTGCTAGATGCTAAAAATCACACAAAACAAGCTAGAAAATTATCATAACGCAATATCTTGGCAATAATCCGAGAATAAATGCACATAAAGCTGCAATAAAACGTGGAACTGTATACCAGGATTAGAAGGTGGGATCTTCAGTCGGAAAGCCTGCCAATTGGTTTTCACTCGTGTTTGGGAATTAACGATTTTGAATTACGATGACGGGGGCTGAATGGAGAATGTCTATTCGCATGATGTCTTCACAAATTCCATATGGGTACCTTTTCCCAACTTAAGGCCTTTCGGATTACGAACTCTTTTCCACATTCGTCGAGGTCGCTGGCATGAATGGTTAAATTACGTGACCCATGTGGTTTTTCCAAACATGCCCACGTGAGAGCTCAAACCATGTCCTAACATTGGTCAACCGGGCAACTTCTGCCATAGTTAGATTACGACGAAAGTAGTAAAATATAAAAATAAAAAAAAAAACACCCGTGTTATATACTATTTATAAATAAGTGATATGAGTTTTAATTTTTAATAGATACATGATCTGTATTTTAACATTTTAACAAATAAATTGCATGAGTTAGTTTTTTAATAAATACATGAACTATGTTTTATACATTTGCAAAAAAGTGACATGAATTTTAATTTTTAATAAATACATTATCTCTATTTTTCACTTGATATTAATAATAGATAAGAGATATGAAAAAGAATACATGTAATGTATTTATTAAAAATGAAAACCCAAAGCATAAAACATATGTTATATATTTGTTAAAAAAAAAAAATCAGGTTGTTTAATTATTGAAATATCAAAACACATATTATGTATTTATTAGAATCAAAACTCAAATGATTTATTTATGAATATACTAAAACACATGTTATATTTTTATAATTAACGATTAAAACCAATTAGGATGACTGAGATTTTTAAAAATGATAGCAATAGTAAAATAGTTAATTCCCAAACACGAGTTACTACAAATTTCACTAAGATTCGAGGGAGTTACTTCAAGATTGTCCCCCTTAGGTTTGATCTCCGTGTTCTACGTTTGAATGCGTCTTCAAGACACTTCTACATCTCTGATCTTTCAAACTATTTCATGCATTTTGATGCTCAAAACAATAACAACGTTCGAAGAGTCGAAAACATCGAACAATCACCATCAAATCAAACTGACATCAAACTATTTTTCCCCTAATAATTAAGACAAAAAGACTACTCTACTCTTAGATCATCTTCTTATTCTTCTTCGATTTTTTGAAGTCAAGGGAGGGATGCCATCGCCTGACATTGCCAAAATCTTGGACTACTCGAAAGAGCTTGATTGGTTAAGAAAAGAGCAAGAAGATGTTCTTATTTAAATCAACAAAATGCATAAGAAACTCCAAGCTAGTGGGTTTCTCTTAATTTTTCATAATCATATCGATTTTGGGTTATCGTTGTTTTGATCTGTTCGTACTTAAATTAAATGCTTTGTTCAGTTTCATATATTGCAATCCATCATAATGGTTTAGTGATTTGTTTTTACAAGTTCTCATTATAAATTTAAGTACGAACATATCAAAACAACAACCAAAAATTGATATGGTCATGAAAAATTAAGAGAAACCCGCTAGCTTGGAGTTTCTTATGCATTTTGTTGATCTCAATAAGAACATCTTCTTGCTCTTTCGTTAACCGATCAAGCTCTTTAGAGTTGTCCAAGATTTTGGCAATGTTAGGTGATGGCATCTCTCCCTTGATTGAAAAATTGAAGAAGAATAAGATGATGATTTGAGAGAAAAGTAGTCTTTTTGTCATGATTATTAGACAAAAAATAGTTTGATGTTAGTTTGATTTAATGGTGATTTTTCAATGTTTTCGACTGTTTGAACATTGTTATTGTTTTGAGCATCAAAATGCATGAAATAGTTTGAAAGCTCTGAGATGTAGAAGTGTCTTGAAGACGCATTCAAACGTAGAACACGAAGATCAAACCCAAGGGGGACAATCTTAAAGCCACTCCCTCGACTCTTGGTGAAATTCGAATGTTTAGAGACGGGTTTGGGTTTTACTCCTAGATAAGTAACGAAGCTCTAGAAAAATTCCTTTTTGTTCAAATTTTCTGACATGAAGAATTTCGAAGAAAGAGAAAGACAACTCGAACTAAATAAACTAGGGAAAGAAAGAAGTGTTTTGAGAAGATTTGAGAGAAGAGGATTATCATGGATGTCCTAAATGAATTGCCCAAAACCTCCTTTTATAGTTTTCATGATTGAACTTGAACATGGAAATTAATTATGGAGTAAAAAAAATGATATGTTATCATTAATAGGTCTTGAAAAATGAAACTTTATCATTAATGGGTCTCAAAACATTTGATTTTTTTTTTAGGCATTAAACATGGTCAAAAGTTATTAAATGATTTAGTTCAAGCTAGAGGATATTTAATTAAGAAAATTAAACTTTTTCATTAATAGGTCTCAGAATGTTTGATTTTTTATCATTTAATAACTTTTGATCCCATAATTACCTTCCATGTTCGATGCAAAAAAAAAAAAAAAAAAAAACGTTCTAGGACTCATTAATGATAACGTTTCATTTTTTTGACTCCATAATTAGTTTCCAGGTTCAATTTCAAGCATGAAAACAATAAAAAGAGCTGGTAAGCAACACATTTAGGACATCCATGATAATACTCTTCTCTCAAATCTTCTAAAAAAACTTCTTTCTTTCTCTAGTTCATTTAATTCGAGCTGTCTTTCTTTTTCTTTGGAATTCTTCATATTAGAGAAATTTGAACTAAAAAATATTTTCCTGGAGCTCCCTTACTTCTCTAGTAGTTAAACCCATACCCGTCTCTAAACATTTGAATTTCACCAAGATTCGAGGGAGTTACTTCAAGATTGTTCCCGTTGGGTTTGATCTCCATGTTCTAGGCTTGAATGCATCTTTAAGACGCTTCTACATCTCAGATCTTTGAAACTATTTCATGCATTTTGATGCTCAAAACAATAACAATGTTCGAAGAGTCGAAAACATCGAACAATCACCATTAAATCAAACTAACATCAAACTATTTTTCCCTTAATAATTAAGACAAAAGACTACTCTACTCTCAAATCATCTTCTTATTCTTCTTCGATTTTTTGAAGTCAAGGGAGGGATGCCGTCGCTTGACATTGCCAGAATCTTGGACTACATGAAAGAGCTTGATCGGTTAAGGAAAAAGCAAGTAGATGTTCTTATTGAAATCAACAAAATGCATAAGAAACTCCAAGCTAGTGGGTTTCTCTTAAATTTTCATAATCGTATCGATTTTAGGTTATCGTTGTTTTGATCTGTTCATACTTAAATTAGATGCTTTGTTCAGTTTCATATGTCGCAATCCAGCATAATGGTTTTGTGATTTGTTTTTACGAGTACTTATTATAAATTTAAGTACGAACAAATCAAAACAACAATAACTCAAAATCGATATGATTATGAAAAATTAAGAGAGACCCACTAGCTTGGATTTTCTTATGCATTTTGTTGATCTCAATAAGAATGTCTTCTTGCTCTTTTCTTAACCGATCAAGCTCTTTCGAGTTGTCCAAGATTCTGGCAATGTCAGGTGATGTCATCTCTCCCTTAACTGAAAAATCGAAGAAGAATAAGATGATAATTTGAGAGTAAAGTAGTCTTTTTGTCTTGATTATTAGAGAAAAAGTAGTTTGATGTCAGTTTAATTTAGTGGTGATTGTTCGACATTTCTGACTATTCGAACATGATTCTTGTTTTGAACATCAAAATGCATGAAAAAGTTCGAAGATCGGAGATGTAGAAGTGTCTTGAAGATGCATTTAAACCTAGAACACGGAGGTCAATCCCAAGTGGGACAATCTTGAAATAACTCCCTCGAATCTTGGTGAAATTCATATGTTTAGAGATGGGTTTGGGTTTTACTCCTAGAGAAGTAAGGGAGCTCCAGGAAATTTCTTTTTAGTTCAAATTTCTTTTGATATGAAGAATTTTGAAGAAAGGGAAAGACAACTCGAACTAAATAAACTAGGGAAATAAAGAAGTGTTTTGAGAAGGTTTGAGAGAAGAGGATTATCATGGATATCCTAAATGAGTTACCTAGGACCTCCTTTTATAGTTTTCATGCTTGAAATCGAACATGGAAACTAATTATGGAGTAAAAAAATGATACTTTATCATTAATGGGTCTTGAAAAATGAAACTTTGTCATTAATGGGTCTTGAAACGTTTTTTTTTTTTTTTTGGGGCATTGAACATGGTCAAAAGTTATTAAATGATTTAGTTCAAGCTAGAGGATATTTAGTCAAGAAAATGAAACTTTATCATTAATAGGTCTCAGAACGTTTGATTTTTTTATCATTTAATAACTTTTGACCCCATAATTAGCTTCCATGTTCGATGCAAAAAAAAAAAAAAAAAAAAATCAAACGTTCTAAGACCCATTAATGATAACTTTTCACTTTTTTTTGACTCCATAATTAGTTTCCATGTTCGATTTCAAGCATGAAAACAATAAAAAGAGGTGGTAAGCAACTCAATTAGGACATCCATGATAATCCTCTTCTATCAAATCTTCTCAACACATTTCTTTCCTTCTCTAGTTCATTTAGTTTGAGTTATCTTTCTTGTTTTTTTGAAATTATTCATATTAGAAGAAATTTGAACAAAAAAGGATTTTCCTGCAGCTCCATTACTTCTCTAGGAGTAAGACCCAAACCCGTCTCTACATATTCGAATTTCACCAAGATTTAAGGGAGTTACTTCAAGATTGTCCTTGTTGGGTTTGATCTCTATGTTCTAGGCTTGAATGCGTCTTCAAGACACTTCTACATCTCCGATCTTCAATCTATTTCATGCATTTTGATGCTCAAAACTGTTAGAATTTGTGGCCCATTGTGTAAGTTTATTTTAGAAGAGTCGTGACTTTTAATCTAAATGACACGACTCTTCATAATGTTAAAATTTGTGGCCCATTGTGTAAGTTTATTTTAGAAGAGTCGTGACTTTTAATCTAAATGACATGACTCTTCATAATGGGTGTCTTGATGGAAGACACCCCTTACCATTTCATGAAGAGGTATGTGTTAGTATTTTTGCCCAAGGCCAAATATTTGATATTTTCATTTTATAATTTGTTAAGAACAATAAAATGATTATTCCCAATCAGATTAATAATTCTTATGTTTATAAATTATTTAATAATTTATTTCGTAAATTATTTTATAATTTATTATTATCCCTAATAAGATTAGGGGACTAAAGTTATTATTCGCATGAATAATAGACTTTAGTATAAATAGAACATAAGACGCTCTCCTAGAAAAAAAATGACATGTGTTGTCAAAAGAAATTTTTGAAACCCTAAAGAGTGTAAGAAATTCGTATCTCTAAGAGCCCCTTCGAAACCAAATTTAGAAACGTTCTAGATTGCGCTAGCATGCAAGAGGAGAATCCAAATCAAGGTCATTCTCGTGTGGATACCGTAGAGGGCGTTCGCAACGTGGTAATGTCTACAGATTCGTATCATCAAATAGTTTTTGAAATCGAAAAAGGTATTAAAACTTGAACTTTTTATTTTTCGTTTTTGTATCTAATAAAAAACACATGGATACTGGAATTAGGGTTTTAATTTTAAAGAAAAATTCCACTACAAAACTGATAATAAAACCCAACAGTGGTATCGGAGCCGCTTGTGTTTTTTATTAGATCGAAATTATGTTATGATTTGCATGTGATGCGAATATAAATTGCCTTCTTGTTTATGATTGAATTTGTATTCTATTCATATGATGATATGAAATTGTTTTATTTGAAAATTCGAATCTTTTATGTATTGCATATGATGATATGCATAGATCGTTTTATTTGATATTCGAATCTTGTATATATTGCATGTGATGATATGAAATCGTTTTTGTTTGAAATTCGGTTAGATCGAATCTATTGTGGTACATGGATTAAAATTTATTTAGATAACATGTAATTTGTTTTGGTCATTAATGTTATGTGTCGAACAGATTAATAAAAATTTTATCCACACGATGTTGTCAATTGGATTGACAGAGGTTTGATGGCAGTGGGGTTAATTATTCGAGAAAGTCGAAATAAAAACTAGGGTTCTTGGAGAGAAACCCTAATTGTTATGTATGACATAAAATAATCCATGAACATATAGATGTTTATGATGAAACAGAATAATGTCCTTGCAAAATAAAAAAAATGTATATATAATACACAGACATATTGATGAATGTGTAACAATATACATTGACTTACCACGAGTATGCCCTGAGAATATAGTAAGTTCTGGATAGTCAAGAATTATGTCGATATATGAATTTCTCAAAAAAATTCAAGGATATTCGTAGTAGGAAATGTATATTTTAAGGATGTTTTTCTTAAGGCGTTGAATGATTTTGCAAATATAGATTTATAAAAATCGTTTAGCTTCTAGGGCGCTGCCCCCAGCGGGACAACCGTCTAGGGCGCTGCCCCCTTGAACCCCCTAAAGTATTCGAATTAATTACACTTAACATTAATTCGCTTTTGAAGTGTTTTATGTTACATGTTCTTGTGAGTGCTTAAGTTATATATATGGTGCATAGCATGGCCCCTAGGACTTATTTGAATGGTAGGATCTATTTATTCATTTCATGGGTTGTAATTTTATAAATACGACCTACATGTCGTTTTGTTTATTGTAATTTAATTTTATTAGTTGTAGTAGGATTTTTGTATCTATTTATCATTGTAATGAAAGATATGAAGATGTAATGAAGACCTTTCCCAATCCATGATGATGGAGAAGTGAAAGCCTTGATGAAGATACAAGGAGTTTTTCAACTTAGATCCATGTTGATGGATCTTTTTACCTTAAGATCGTGCTATTGGTCTTCATATTGGCTTATGAAGATCAATATGGATTAAGGGCCATGCTATGACACGTTTTTATATTATGCATGATAATATGCTGACATGTATGTGATACCATGTTTACAACCATATACCTAATATCCTTTACATGTGATAATAAGATAAAATATCACCCTTTTAAATCCCTCAAATAATATTAAGTCATGAAAATGCCTTCCATAGTTCGACACTTGTCAAGACTTAGATCGTCTAATTGTAGGTTCTGCCAAAGCAGGGTGCAATAGACTATCCTAGTCACACAAGGTGAATAATGGTGCTATCCACATGTCGTAATGGTTAGACTTAAATAGGCTATCAAAACGGTTTTGGGCCTATGGCATTAGATGGGATTAGTAGGCCGGGACATGTGATGTCAATTTCATAACGAGAGTTACATTTGATGTAATTGGAAAGGGTTTCCTACCTAAATAACTAAATTTTGGGTGTCATGCCATAGCTGACTCAGGGCTTAGTGAAATATGGATCTTAACCCACTAAGAAACTTTATTTAATGGTTTCCAAATTAATACTAGAGGGTTATTAATTTGATAAAAATAGTGGGACTATGAAAATGACTTAAATAAAGATAATTAACTTTGCATACCTCTATATGTAGATCATGGCAACCAACACAAGCTTGCGATCAATTCTTGAAAAGGATAAGCTGAATAGTAAAAACTTCCTTGATTGGTATCGTAACTTAAGAATTGTTCTTAAGCACGAGAGGAAGTTGTATGTGATTGATGAGGCAATCCCTGATGAACCTGCTCCTGATGCTCCAAGAGCTGAAAGAAATGCTTTTAGTAAGCATAAAGAAGACTTATTGGATGTGACCTGCATTATGCTTGCCACCATGGAACCTGAGCTTCAGAAGCAAATGGAAGACATGGAGGCGTACGATATGATCGTACACCTAAAGGAAATGTTCCAAGAACAGGCAAGACATGAGAGATTTGCGGTCACCAAGGAGCTGAATTCTTGTAAAATGGCTCCAGGTAGCTTTGTGAGTACACATGTACTCAAGATGAAGAGCTATACTGATAGACTTGAGAAGCTTGGCTCTCCAGTTTCTAGGGAGATGGCTACGGATTTGATCCTAGGCTCTTTGCCTCCTAGTTATGACCAGTTTGTGATGAACTACAACATGCACAAAATGGATGTGTCTATCATGGAGCTGCATGGGATGCTTAAGAATGCAGAACAAAATGTTAAAACAAATAATAATGTTCTGATGGTTAAAAAGGGACAAGGCAAAAAGAGAAATGCCAATGGTAGAGGCAAGGGTAAAGCAAAAGGTCATACTAAAGCAAAAAAGCCCAAGCCTCAACCTAAGGCCAAGCCACCTAAGGAAGGGGTTTGTTTCTTCTGCAATGAACCAGGTCATTGGAAAAGGAACTGCAAGCTCTGTTTGGAAGATCTAAGAAAGAAGAAGAGTAGTGAGACTACTGCTTCAGGTAGTTATGTTTTACAAATCAATCTATCTACTTCTACATTATGGGTATTAGATACTGGATGTGGGTCTCATATTTGTGTAAATGTGCAGGGTCTACAGCAAAGTAGAAAGTTGGCTAAAGGTGAAGTGGACCTACGTGTAGCAAATGGAGCAAGGGTTGCTGCATTAGCTGTGGGAAATTTTGAATTAACTTTACCTTCTGGACTTATTCTGATTTTAAATAATTGTTATTATGTGTGCTGCTATGAGCAGTAACATTATTTCAGTTCATGTTTGGACAAGGATGGTTTTAGATTTATTATTGAGAATAATACAATCTCCATCTATCATGGAGACATCTTTTATGGTATTGCTCATTTGATGAATGGTCTCTATATTCTAAACTTTGATGAATCTGATCATAAGTCCATTTATAGCATTAATACCAAAAGGTTCAAATCTAACAGTTTGAATCCAACTTACTTCTGGCATTGTCGTTTAGGCCACATTAATGAGAAACGCATATCAAAGTTTCATCAAGATGGGCTTTTAGATTCATTTGATTTTGAATCATATGAATCATGCGAATCTTGTTTGATGGGAAAGATGACAAAGGCTCCTTTCACAGGACAAAGTGAGAGAGCTAATGACCTACTGAGCCTAATACATACGGATGTATGTGGACCATTAAGTTCGCCTTCTAGAGGAGGTTACTTGTACTTCATTACTTTTACAGATGACTTTAGTAGGTATGGATATGTATACCTAATGAGGCATAAATCCGAATCATTCGAAAAGTTCAAAATTTTCAAAAATGAAGTACAAAATCAACTTGGCAAAAATATAAAAACGCTTCGATCAGATCAAGGTGGTGAATATTTAAGCCAAGATTTCTCTGATTATCTTAAGGATTGTGGGATAATCTCACAATTGACTCCTCTAGGAACACCACAATGGAATGGTGTTTCTGAAAGGAGAAATCGAACTTTATTAGATATGGTTCGATCAATGATGAGTCAGACAGATCTTCCAATATCCTTTTGGGGATATGCCTTAGAAACTGCTGCGTTTATATTGAACAGGGTTCCATCAAAATCGGTTGAAAAGACACCATACGAGTTATGGAATGGGAAATGTCCTAGTTTGTCTTTTCTAAAGATATGGGGTTGTGATGCTTATGTTAAACGACAGGTGTCTGATAAGCTAGCAGCTAAATCTGACAAATGCTTCTTTGTGGGATATCCTAAAGAGACAAAAGGATACTACTTCTACAACCAATCTGAGAACAAAGTGTTTGTTGCTCGTAATGGTCATTTTCTAGAAAGAGAATTTGTCTCTAAAGGAATCAGTGGGAGTACGATTCAACTCGAAGAAGTTCGAGAACCACAAACTAGCATAGAACCCATGATAGATGTTCAATCAGACTCGCAATTAGTTGCTGAGCCTGAACCACTAACTGAAGGCCCACGTAGGACTGGTAGGATTCGTCACGAGCCTGAGAGATATGGATTTCTCGTTACTGACAATCGCGATGTGATGCTCATAGACCAAGATGAGCCCACATCATACCAGGAAGCAATGATGGGCCCCGACTCTGAGAAATGGTTATTAGCCATGAGATCTGAAATGCAATCCATGTATGAAATCAAGTATGGACTTTGATTGATCCACCCGATGGTGTGAAAACTATTGGATGTAAATGGGTTTTTAAGAAGAAAACTGACATGGATGGCAATGTGCATACCTACAAAGCACGACTAGTTGCAAAAGGTTTTAAACAAACTCATGGTATAGACTATGATGAAACCTTTTCACCTGTAGTCATGCTTAAGTCTGTGAGAATTCTTCTTGCCATAGCTGCGTATTATGACTATGAGATATGGCAAATGGATGTCAAGACAGCCTTCTTGAATGGAAACCTCATTGAGGATGTGTATGACACAACCCGAGGGATTTGTTAATTCGAGGAATTCACATAAGGTATGTAAGCTTCAAAGGTCCATTTATGGATTGAAGCAAGCATCTCGAAGTTGGAATCTTCGTTTTGATGAAGCAATCAAAGAGTTTGATTTTATCAAGAATGAAGATGAACCTTGCGTTTACAAGAGAGTTAGTGGGAGCGTAGTAGTTTTCTTGGTGCTTTACGTAGACGACATATTGCTCATTGGAAATGATTTCCTACATTACAAAAGGTCAAAACATGGTTAGGAAATTGTTTCTCAATGAAGGACTTAGGTGAGGCTGCCTATATTCTAGGCATCAAGATCTATAGAGATAGATCTAGAAGGATAATTAGCCTAAGTCAGAGTGCATACATTGACAAGGTACTAAAAAGGTTTAGTATGGAGAATTCCAAAAGAGGATTTCTGCCAGTATCACATGGAATTAAATTGAGTAAGACTCAATGTCCCACTTCAAAAGAAGAACGGGAACGCATGAGTAGGATTCCATACGCCTCAGCTATTGGTTCCATCATGTATGCCATGTTATGCACTCGACCAGATGTCGCTTATGCTTTAAGCATCACAAGTAGGTACCAATCAGATCCAGGTGAAAGTCACTGGATAGCAGTCAAAAACATTCTAAAGTACTTAAGAAGGACTAAGGATGTGTTTTTGACATATGGAGGTCAGGAAGGTGATCTTGTAGTAAATGGTTACACAGATGCCAGCTTCCAATCTGATTCAGATGATTTTCGATCGCAATCTGGTTATGTGTTTTGTTTGAATGGAGGTGTGTAAGCTGGAAGAGTTCCAAACAGGACACAGTTGCAGATTCTACTACGGAGGCTGAGTACATAGCAGCATCGGATGCAGCTAAGGAAGCAGTTTGGATCAAGAAGTTCATTAGTGCATTGGGAGTTATTCCTAGCATTGCAAATCCAGTGGACCTTTATTGTGACAATAATGGGGCCATTGCACAGGCTAAGGAACCAAGATCACACAGCGATCCAAACACATACTCAGGCGTTACCATCTCATTCGAGAAATCATTGAAAGAGGAGATGTTAAGATATGCAGAGTACCCACAAATGACAATGTTGCAGATCCATTGACTAAGCCTCTTCCCCAGTCTAAACATGATAGTCATACTAGAGCACTGGGCATTAGACTTATGATTGAGTAGAGCTAATGCAAGTGAGAGATTGCTAGTGATGTGCCATAGCACATATGGATTTTATGTCATTTGGATATTTATTATCTTTATAAGCCATTCTATTTTTCAAGGTTTATTATTGGCCTTTTTACCTTGATAAAATAATTCCATGAGTAATTTTGTTATTCCTTATGTCATTAAAGTATGTGACTTTAATAGTAAAACCATAAAGGAATAAATAACTTTATTCTAAATTATCCCTAATCGTTCATTATATGGAATAATAATGAATTAAGATTAGTATGTAGGCTGGATGATGGTCATGTTTTACTGATCATGGATATAAGATATCATTTCAGCACATAGATACATGTAAGAGTACATTGTATTGGAATGACCAATTATGAGAATACTATATGGATCAATATGATAAGTATTTCTCATTACAGTAATTATTTAAGTCCTTTGACCTGATGACACCATAGATTCCTACATAACAAACTCCATATTTTAATTCAGTTCTTTATCATCTTTAATCAGATGATTATAAGACTGATATTGGATATGGAATAAGTTATGTGGAGGAATGTGAGTGTTCATGAGGAATTTGTCCCTCTCATTAAATTGAGAGAGATATCTTTTGGGCCCCTTGTTGAGTAAGACTGAGATATGCATGGCCGTGCTCAAATGAATTGATAAGGAGTTATCAATGTTATTTGTTTAAGTCAGTCAAACTCTGGATTCAAGAAATAGGTGATTAAACAATATAAGTGTGTATTGATCCACACCTTATGTTTAATCATAAGATATCACGTGACAAAGGGACTAAATAATTAACTGTCTATAAGGTAAAATCGGATCACCGATCTTCACTTAATTTGGGTAGGCATAATGTCTTGCTAGAGGCCGCTTATGTCTCGTAGGTCAAAAGGGTTTTTGATCTACTCCAACATTAAGTGAACCTACAGGGTCACACACAAAAGAATGAACTAAAAGGATCAGGGACTTGATATAAATAAGTCTGATGGGAATGATAAAGTCATTTATTAATCTTAATTTGTTAAGATTGATAAATAATTATTTGGCCTAGTGCACATTATGTTTATTCTAAGTTATTAAGAAACATACATGGGCCAAGGGAGAATGTTAGAATTTGTGGCCCATTGTGTAAGTTTATTTTAGAAGAGTCGTGACTTTTAATCTAAATGACATGACTCTTCATAATGTTAGAATTTGTGGCCATTGTGTAAGTTTATTTTAGAAGAGTCGTGACTTTTAATCTAAATGACATGACTCTTCATAATGGGTGTCTTGATGGAAGACACCCCTTACCATTTCATGAAGAGGTATGTGTTAGTGTTTTTGCCCAAGGCCAAATATTTGATATTTTCATTTTATAATTTGTTAAGAACAATAAAATGATTATTCCCAATCGGATTAATAATTCTTATGTTTATAAATTATTTAATAATTTATTTCGTAAATTATTTTATAATTTATTATTATCCCTAATAAGATTAGGGGACTAAAGTTATTATTCGCATGAATAATAGACTTTAGTATAAATAGAACATAAGACGCTCTCCTAGGGTTAATGACATGTGTTGTCAAAAGAAATTTTCGAAACCCTAGAGAGAGTGTGAGAAATTCGTATCTCTAAGAGCCCCTTCGAAACCAAATCTAGAAGCGTTCTAGATTGCGCTAGCACGCAAGAGGAGAATCCAAATCAAGGTCATTCTCGTGTGGATACCGTAGAGGGCGTTCGCAACGTGGCAAGTCATCTACAGATCCGTATCATCAAATAGTTTTTGAAATCGAAAAAGGTATTAAAACTTGAACTTTTTATTTTTCGTTTTTGTATCTAATCAAAACACATGGATACTGGAATTAGGGTTTTAATTTTAAAGAAAAATTCCGCTGCAAAACTGATAATAAAACCCAACAAAAACAACAATAATGTTCGAATAGTCGGAAATATCGAACAATTACCATCAAATCATACAGACATCAAACTATTTTGTCCCTAATAATCAAGACAAAAAGTGTAATAGCCATGCTTTTATTCCCGATATCATATTATATATGAGTAATTGTAGTTGCATATTAAAATAGATAAATAACATGTTTTACATATAGATTAAACTAGTGTAATTTAATGTATATGTTTGAGTAGTGTAGAATAATTATGTTTGCATTAGTATAATAAATACTTAATATTGATTTACATATTGATGTTGTATATGCAATGAATAATATTAGACTTAAAAGTATATTTCAAGTATTGTGTGTAGCAGATTTTTTTTTTTTTAAAACCAAAAAGCTAGCCAAATGTATTTGTTTTACTTAAATTAATAACCTTAATTAAGCCTAATTAAAAAGCTACTTTATGACTTTATTATGGCTGCCTTAAAAGTCAATTTTGGATAAACATTAAGCAAAAAATACCCCATTTTCGTCCAAAATCAGATCACCATCAAAACACCCTCCTAAACAAACACAAAACCCATTACTTTCTCTTCCAAAGCTACCCTAACTTCAAGACTAAGACCTACATCCAAATTCTTACAACTTGGCCACCAAAAGATCATTCTAAAGTCTTGCAAACCAAGCCCAAAGATTTGAGGTAAGTTTAAGTTACATTTGATGCAAGTTTCATAGTGTAGAGTTTGTTAAATGTGAATTTGATATGTATATATGTATTAGTGATGTGTTAATGTAGGTTTAGGCTGCCAATGAAGTATAATATATGCATGTTTAGTAGTTAAAGTTTGTTGATGAAAATGGAATGATGTATGAGTGTAGTAAGGGTTAAGTGAAGTTGAGCTTGTTGCAAGTTGTGTTGAATGTTGTTTTATGAGTTTTGAAGTGTGAAAGTAATGTTAGAAGTGTTTGGTTTGTGTCGAAGTTAAGTAGAATGTCTAAAAGTTTGATAAAAAGGAGTATGAAAAATGGGGGAGTTCGTATAGGTAATGAGGAAGCAAATCACGGTCGTGATTCAAGCCTTGGTAGGCTCGGGTTGGACAAATTTCATGAATCACGGGCATGATTTTAAGAGAAAAAGCTATGTTTTGGGAAGTTTTCATGAATCATGAGCGTGATTCAAGCCTTGGTAGGCTCGGGTTGGGTAAATTTCAAGAATCACAGTCATGATCCATCCCTTAGTAGCCTCGGGTTGGTCAAAAACCTTTGAAACTCAAAAATCACAGTCGTGATTCTTAGCTTAAAAACCATTTTATGATAGCTTTCCAAAAATCACGGCCGTGACTCTTGTTTTTGCTAATGCAATACTATTTCGTATTTTAATCATAACTTTTTCATCTAATCTCTGATTGAGGTGATTCAAGTTACGTTGAAAAGCTTAGAAAGAGATCTACACCTTTTATGTTTTAAGTTTTTAAAAATTTCAAAAGTATCAAATCTTAAATTTTATTTCTTTTTAGCTGATATAATTTTCAAATAAAGTTAAAAATTTATTTTTTCTTGTTAAATGTGTGTTTGCTTATGAAATGGATCTTTTTAGACTAAAATGAGATAGATTGATGATACTTGAGGTGTAATGATGATTTTGTGGGCTTGTATGATCTTGATAAATGATATGCTATGACTTTGTATAAGTTATATTTGAAGTCTTAAGCATTAAGCTTAAGATTTAATATGCTTTAAGAGTAATTCCAAGTATATAATGTTGATTTGAATTTGGATTATCTTCTGAAGGATTCCTAAGGTTCTATTTGGATTTCCTACATTAGGTACGCAGTAATGTGTTTGTTCGTTGCTTAGGATAGGCATATATTTAACCATCTCTAATATAGAAAACTTAAACTTTGTTTGAATTGGATGTCTCTTACGCTGTTTACATCCGTATCTGGCCTAGCTGGCAGATTGGTATCCGGTTTGGGGAGTAGCACCTTGCTCAAATTGGAGGCATGGTAGTTTAGGTGCTTAGGCCGCCTTTGTCTTTTGATAAGACTTTCCTAAGTGATACGGTGGGTAACTGATGGGGAAGACAGTATTGGCGTAACGTTTGCTTAAGCTTAGAATGAAATAATATGATTTAGTTTAAATGTTTATGCGAACAGTTGGACTAGGTGATGTTATGGACTAAGATAAGTGAAGTTGTGTAACGGCTGTTAACCCTAGATGAAGTTATTTTCTCTTTATCGGATATATCATCTAGGAGATATAAGTATCCAAGCTATTTATATCAACCCCCTGAGCATCGTGATCGTTACTCAGAACCCCCAAATATCCTTATTGTTCGGAGTTTGAATACTCCAGTGATGTTGACTAATTAAAGATTATCTAATAAGTGAATGATTGTCACATTGCATTATAGTTTAAGATCGTGTGTGCCATTATGCATTTGTTTTTGTTACTTGTGTACTGGGCCTCTGGCTCATATTTTTATCCTTTTCAGGTGTGGGTAACGAATTCTATACAAGTAAGGGATATGGATCGGATTTTGAGGAGTTCATAGATGATTGGGAGGAGTAGAGGCGGCCTTGACATTGATGGAACCCTTATGTAATAGAATCGCTATATGTACATATATGTTCTGAAAACTTATGTATTAGTTAATAGGATTTTGTAATCTTTTGATATAATTTGTAAATGGCTTGTTTATGAGCCTTGTTTGTAATGTATTTATGCATATATATACGTATATATGGTTGTATTATATTTGGATCTTTTATGAAGTAATGAACTTAAAAGTTGTATTTTATGGAATGTATTATGTACTATTAGTAATAAAGTTTATTCTTATAAGACATTTAGGCAAATAACTATACAAATTGATCATGGATCATAATCTTACATATAATACTGTAGATTATATATGGTTGAGGAACTAGGTTTGCCTATTTTAAATATAGGGGTAAATCCGGGGCATTACAAAAAGACTACTTTACTCTAAAACCATCTTCTTATTCTTGTTTTATTTTTCAGTCAAGGGAGGGATGCCGTTGCCTGGCATTGCTAGAATCTTGGACAACTCAATAGAGCTTCATAGGTTAAGGAAAGAGCAAGAAGATGTTCTTATGAAATCAACAAAATGCATAAGAAACTCTAAGCTAGTGGGTTTCTCTTAATTTTTCATAATCATATCGATTTTGGGTTATTGTTGTTTTGATCTGTTCATACCTAAATTAAATGCTTCGTTCAGTTTCATATGTCGCAATCCATCGTAATGGTTTTGTGATTTGTTTTTACGAGTTCACATTATAAATTTAAGTACGAACAGATCAAAACAACGATAACCCAAAATCGATATGATTATGAAAAATTAAGAGAAACCCACTAGCATTGATTTCTTATGCATTTTGTTGATCTCAATAAGAACATCTTCTTGCTCTTTCACTAACTAATCAAGCTCTTTCGAGTTGTCCAAGATTTTGGCAATGTCAAGCGAGAGCATCTCTCCCTTTATTGAAAAATCGAAGAAGAATAAGATGATGATTTGAGAGTAAAGTGGTCTTTTCGTCTTTGATTATTAGAGAAAAAATAGTTTGATGTCAGTTTGATTTGGTGGTGATTGTTCAACGTTTTTGACTATTCGAACATTATTGTTGTTTTGAACATCAAAATGCATGAAATAGTTTGAAGATCGGAGATGTAGAAGTGTCTTGAAGATGCATTCAAACCTGGAACACGGTGATCAATCCCAAGTTGGAATATCTTGAAATAACTACTCGAATCTTGGTGAAATTCAAGTGTTTAGGGACGGGTTTGGGTTTTACTCCTAGAGAAGTAAAGGAACTCCAAGAAAATTCTTTTTAGTTCAAATCTCTTCTGATATGAAGAATTTCGAAGAAAGGGAAAGACAACTTGAACTAAATAAACTAAGGAAAGAAAGAAGTGTTTTGAGAAGATTTGAGAGAAGAGGATTATCATGGATATCCTAAATGAGTTACCTACGACCTCCTTTTATAGTTTTCATGTTTGAAATCGAATATGGAAACTAATTATGGAGTTAGAAAAATAATACTTTATCATTAATGGGTGTTGAAAAATGAAACTTCATCATTACTGGGTCTTGAAACGTTTGATTTTTTCTTTTTTTTAGGCATTAAACATGGTCAAAAGTATAAAATGATTAGTTCAACCTAGAGATATTTAGTTAAGAAATGAAACTTTATCAATAATAGGTCTCGGAACGTTTGATTTTTTATGATTTTAATAACTTTTGACCCATAATTAGCTTACATGTTCGATGCAAAACAAAAAAAAAAATCAAACGTTCTGAGACCTATTAATGATAACGTTTCATTTTTTTTGACTCTATAACTAGTTTCCACGTTCGATTTCAAGCATGAAAACAATACAAGGAGGTGGTAGGCAACTCATTTAGGACATCCATGATAATCCTCTTCTCTCAAATCTTCTCAACACACTTCTTTCTTTCTCTAGTTCATGAGTTCAAGTTGTCTTTCTTTTTCTTTGAAATTATTCATATAAGAAGAAATTTGAACTAAAAAGAATTTTCCTGGAGCTTCATTACTTCTCTTGTAGTTAAACCCAAACCCATCTCTAAACATTCGAATTTCACCAAGATTCGAGGGAGTTACTTCAAGATTGTTCCCGTTGGGTTTGATCTCCATGTTCTGGGCTTGAATGCATCTTCAAGACGCTTCTACATCTCCAATCTTCAAACTATTTCGTGCATTTTGATGCTCAAAACAATAACAATGTTTGAATAGTCGGAAAGATCGAACAATTACCATCAAATCAAACTGACATGAAACTATTTTTCCCTTAATAATTAAGATAAAAAGACTACTCTACTCTCAAATCTTCTTATTCTTCTTCGATTTTTTGAAGTCAAGGGAGTGATGCCGTCGCCTAACATTGCCAGAATCTTGGACTACTCGAAAGAGCTTGATCGGTTAAGGAAAGAGCAAGAAGATGTTCTTATTGAAATCAACAAAATGCATAAGAAACTCCAAGCTAGTGGGTTTCTCTTAATTTTTCATAATCATATCGATTTTGGGTTATTGTTGTTTTGATCTGTTCATACCTAAATTAAATGCTTCGTTCAGTTTCATATGTCGCAATTCATCGTAATGGTTTTGTGATTTGTTTTTACGAGTTCACATTATAAATTTAAGTACGAACAGATCAAAACAATGATAACCCAAAATCGATATGATTATGAAAAATTAAGAGAAACCAACTAGCATTGAGTTTCTTATGCATTTTGTTGATCTCAATAAGAACATCTTCTTGCTCTTTCGCTAACCGATCAAGCTCTTTCGAGTTGTCCAAGATTCTGGCAATGTCAGGTGACGACATCTCTCCCTTGATTGAAAAATCAAAGAAGAATAAGATGATGATTTGAGAGTAAAGTAGTCTTTTCGTCTTGATTATTAGAGAAAAAATAGTTTGATGTCAGTTTAATTTATTGGTGATTGTTCGATGTTTCCAACTATTCGAACATTATTGTTGTTTTGAACAACAAAATGCATGAAAAAGTTTGAAGATCGGAGATGTAGAAGTGTCTTGAAGGCGCATTCAAACCTAGAACACGGAGATCAATCCTAAGTGGGACAATCTTGAAATAACTCCCATGAATCTTGGTGAAATTCGAATGTTTAGAGACGGGTTTGGGTTTTACTCCTACAAAAGTAAGGGAGCTCCTGGAAAATTCTTTTTAGTTCAAATTTCTTCTGATATGAAGAATTTCGAAGAAAGGGAAAGACAACTCGAACTAAATAAACCAGGGAAAGAAAGAAGTGTTTTGCGAAGATTTGAGAGAAGAGGATTATTATGGATATCCTAAATGAGTTACCTATGGCCACCTTTTATAGTTTTCATGCTTGAAATCGAACATAGAAACAAATTATGGAGTTAAAAAAATGATACTTTATCATTAATGGGTGTTGAAAAATGAAACTTTATCATTAATGGGTCTCGAAACGTTTGACTTTTTTTTTGGGCATTGAACATGGTCAAAAGTTATTAAATGATTTAGTTCAAGCTAGAGGATATTTAGTCAAGAAAATGAAACTTTATCATTAATAGGTATTAGAACGTATGATTTTTTATGATTTAATAACTTTTGACCCCATAATTAGCTTCCATGTTCGATGAAAAAAAAAAATCAAACGTTCTGAGACCCATTAATGATAATATTTCATTTTTTGACTCCATAACTAGTTTCCACGTTCGATTTCAAGCATGAAAACAATAAAAAGAGGTGGTAGGCAACTCATTTAGGACATCCATGATAATCCTCTTCTCTCAAATCTTCTCAACACACTTCTTTCTTTCTCTAGTTCATTTAGTTCGAGTTGTCTTTCTTTTTCTTCGAAATTATTCATATAAGAAGAAATTTGAACTAAAAAGAATTTTCCTAGAGCTTCATTACTTCTGTTGTAGTTAAACCCAAACTCGTCTCTAAACATTCGAATTTCACCAAGATTCGAGGGAGTTACTTCAAGATTGTTCCCGTTGGGTTTGATCTCCATGTTCTGGGCTTAAATGCATCTTCAAGATGCCTCTACATCTCCAATCTTCAAACTATTTCGTGCAATTTGATGCTAAAAAAAAATGTTCGAATAGTCACAAAGATCGAACAATGACCATCAAATCATATAGACATCAATCTTTATGATCCTAATAATCAAGACAAAAATACTACTTTACTCTCAATTCATTTTCTTATTCTTGTTTAATTTTTCAATCAAGGGAGTGATGCCGTCACTTGACATGCCAAAATCTTGGACAACTCGAAAGAGCTTGATCTGTTAAGGAAAAAGCAAGAAAAATGTTATTATTGAAATCAACAAAATGCATAAGAAACTTCAAGCTATTGGGTCTCTCTTAATTTTTTATAATCATATCGTTTTTGGGTTATAGTTGTTTTGTTCTTATCATACTTAAATTAAATGCTTTGTTTAGTTTCATATGTTGCAATCAATCATAATGGTTTTGTGATTTGTTTTTACGAGTTCTCATTATAAATTTAAGTATGAACATATCAAAACAACAATAACCCAAAATCGATATGTTTTGGAAAAGATAAGAGAAACCTAGTAGCTCGGAGTTTCTTATGCATTTTGTTGATCTCAATAAGAACATCTTCTTGCTCTTTTCTTAACCGATCAAGCTCTTTCGAGTTGTCCAAGATTCTAGCAATGTCAGGTGATGTCATCTCTCCCATAACTGAAAAATCGAAGAAGAATAAGATGATGATTTGAGAGTAAAGTAGTCTTTTTATCTCGATTATTAGGGAAAAAATAGTCTGATGTCAATATGATTTGATGGTGATTTTTCGATGTTTCTGACTATTTGAACATTATTGTTGTTTTCAACATCAAAATGCATGAAATAATTTGAAGATCGGAGATGTAGAATTGTCTTGTTAGTTTATTTAGGTATAAAAAGTCATATCAATGATAAAGTTTATTTAGTTCGAGTTGTCTTTCTCTTTCTTCGAAATTCTTCATATCACATGAAATTTGAACTAAAAAGAATTATCCTGGAGATCCCTTACTTCTCAAGGAGTAAAACCAAACCCGCCTCTAAAAATTTGAATTTCACCAAGATTCGAGGGAATTACTTCAAGATTGTCCCCCTTGGGTTTGATCTTCGTGTTCTAGGTTTGAATGCATCTTCAAGACACTTCTACATCTCTTATCTTTCAAACTATTTCATGCATTTTGATGCTCAGAAGAATAACAATGTTCGAATACTCGGAAACATCGAACAATCACCATCAAATCAAACTGACATCAAACTATTTTTTCCTTAATAATTAAGACAAAAAGACTACTATACTCTCAAATCATCCTCTTCTTCTTCTTTGATTTTTTTCCATCAAGGGAGGGATGCTGTCCCTGACATTGCCAGAATCTTGGACTACTCGAAAGAGCTTGATCGTTAAAAAAGAGCAAGAAGATGTTCTTATTGAAATCAACAAATGCGTAAGAAACTCCAAGCTGGTGGGTTTTCTCCTAATTTTTCATATCATATTGATTTTAGGTTATTGTTGTTTTTTGATCGTACTTAAATTAAATGCTATATTCAGTTTCATATGTTGCAATCGATGACAATGGTTTTGTGATTTGTTTTTACGAGTTCTCAATATAAATTTAAGTAAGAACATATCAAAACAATAATAACCAAAATCGATGTGATTCTGAAATATTAAGAGAAACCCACTAGCTCGGAGTTTCTTATCCATTTTGTTGATCTCAACAAGAACACCTTCTTGCTCTTTCCTCAACCGATCAAGCTCTTTCGAGTTGTTCAAGATTCTAGCAATATCAGTTGATGCCATCTCTCCCCTGACAAAAATCAAAGAAGAATAAGATGATGATTTTAGAGTAAAGTAGTATATTTTTCTTAATTATTAGGGAAAAAATAGTTTGATGTCAGTATGATTTGATGGTGATTGTTCAATATTTCCGACTATTTGAACATTATTTTTGTTTTGAGCATCAATATGCATGAAATGGTTTCAAGATCGGAGATGTAGAAGTGTCTTGAAGATGGATTCAAACCTAGAACACAGAGATCAAACCCAAGTGGGACAATTTTGAAACAACTCCCTCGAATCTTGGTGAAATTCGAATGTTTAGAGACGGGTTTAGGTTTTATTCCTCGAAAAGTGAGGGAGGTCCCATAAAATTCTTTTTAGTTCAAATTTCTTCTGATATGAAGGATTTCGAAGAAAGAGAATGACAACTCGAACTAAATAAACCGGAGGAAGAAAGAAGTGTTTTAGAAGATTTGAGGGAAAAGGATTATATTTGATGTCCTAAATGAGTTGCATACGACCTCCTTTTATAATTTCCATGCTTGAAATCGATCATGGAAAATAATTAGGAGTCAAAAGAATGAAACTTTATCATTAATGGTCTTGAAAATTGAAACTTCATCATTACTGGGTCTCGAAACGTTTGATTTTTTTTTTTTTTTTTTGGTCTTTGAACATGGTCAAAATTCATTAAATGATTTAGTTGAAGCTTGAGGATATTTAGTATAAAAAAAATGAAACATTATCATTAAGAGGTCTTGGAACATTTGATTTTTTATCATTTAATAACTTTTGACTCCATAATTAACTTTCATGTTCGATGCAAAAAAAAAAAAAAAAAATCAAACGTTCCGAGACCCATTAATGATAACGTTTCATTTTTTTTACTCCATAATTAGTTTCCATGTTCGATTTCAAGCATGGAAGGAATAAAAAGAGGTGGTAGGAAACTCATTTACGACATCCATGATAATCATCTTACCTCAAATATTCTCAAAACACTTCTTTCTTTCTCTAGTTTATTTAGCTCAAGTTGCCTTTCTCTTTCTTCGAAAATTTTCATATCAGAAGAAATTAGAACTAAAAAGAATTATCCTTGTGCTCCCTTACTGTTCTAGAAGTAAAACACAAACCCGTCTCTAAACATTCGAATTTCACCAAGATTCGAGGGAGTTACTTCAAGATTTTCCCCTTTGGGTTTGATCTCCCTGTTCTAGGTTTGAATGTGACGTCAAGGCACTTCTACATCTCCGATCTTATAACTATTTTATGCATTTCGATGCTTAAAACAATAACAATGTTCGAATAGTCGGAAACATCGAACAATCACCATCAAATCAAATCAACATCAAACAACTTTTCCCCTAATAATCAAGACAAAAAGACTACTCTACTCTCAAATCATCTTCTTATTCTTCTTCGATTTTTTGAAGTCAAGGGAGGGATGTCGTCGCCTGACATTGCCAGAATCTTGGACTACTTGAAAGAGCTTGATCGGTTAAGGAAAGAGCAAGAAGATGTTCTTATTGAAATCAACAAAATGCATAAGAAACTCCAAGCTAGTGGGTTCTCTTAATTTTTCATAATCATATCGATTTTGGGTTATCGTTGTTTTGATCTATTCGTACTTAAATTAAATGCTTTGTTCAGTTCATATACCACAATCCATCATAATGGTTTGGTGATTTGTTTTTACAAGTTCTCATTATAAATTTAAGTATGAACAAATCAAACAACGATAACCCAAAATCGATATGATTATGAAAAATTAAAGAGAAACCCACTAGCTTGGAGTTTCTTATGCATTTTGTTGATCTCAATAAGAACATCTTTTTGCTCTTTCCTCAACTGATCAAGCTCTTTTGAGTTGTCCAAGACTCTAGCAATGTCAAGTGACGGCATCTCCCTTGGCTGAAAAATCAAAGAAAAATAAGAAGATGATTTGATAGTAAAGCAGTGTTTTTGTCTTGATTATTAGGGAAAGAATAGTTTGATGTCAGTTTTATTCGATAGTGATTGCTCGGTGTTTCGGACTATTAGAATATTATTGTTGTTTTGAGCATCAAAATGCATGAAATAATTTAAAGATCGAAAATGTAGAAGTA
The DNA here is from genome assembly GCA_024138025.1 of Combretum micranthum. NCBI lineage: Eukaryota > Viridiplantae > Streptophyta > Magnoliopsida > Myrtales > Combretaceae > Combretum > Combretum micranthum. The sequence continues at coordinate 166,582 of JAMXBD010002042.1, forward strand.
TCTTGAAGATGCATTCAAACCTAGAACACGGAGATCAAACCCAAGTGGGACAATCTTAAAATAACTCCCTCAAATCTTAGTAAAATTCAAATGTTTAGAGACATGTTTGGGTTTACTCCTAGAAAAGCAAGGGAGGTCCTAGAAAATTCTTTTTAGTTCAAATTTGTTATGACATGAAGAATTTTGAAGAAAGAGAAAGACAACTCGAACTAAATGAACTAAGGAAAGAAAGAAGTGTTTTGAGAAGATTTTAGAGAAGAGGATTATCATGGATGTCATAAATGAGTTACCTACAACTTCTTTTTATAGTTTTCATGCTTCAAATCGAACATGGAAACTAATTATGGATACAAAAAATTGATACTTTATCATTAATGGGTCTTGAAAAATGAAACTTTATCATTAATGGGTCTTAAAACATTTGATTTTTTTTTTTTTTTTTGGCATTGAATATGGTCAACAGTTATTAAATGATTTAGTTCAAGCTAGAGGATATTTAGTGAAAAAAATGAAACTTTATCATTAATAGGTCTCGGAGGGTTTGATTATTTATCATTTAATAACTTTTGACTCCATAATTAGCTTCAATGTGCGATGCAAAAAAAAAAAAAAAAATCAAATGTTCCGAGACCCATTAATGATAACATTTCATTTTTTTGACTCCATAATTAGTTTCCATATTCAATTTAAAAGAGGTCGTCATGAACTCATTTATGACATCCATGATTAATCCTCTTCTCTCAAATCTTCTCAAAACACTTCTTTCTTTCTCTAGTTTATTTAGTTCGAGTTGTCTTTCTTCGAAATTCTTCATATCAGAAGAAATTTGAACTAAAAATAATTTTTCTGGAGCTTCCTTACTTCTTTAGGAGTAAAACCCAAACATGTCTCTAAACAGTTGAATTTCACCAAGATTGGAGGGAGTTATTTCAAGATTATCCCACTTGGGTTTGCTCTTTGTGTTCTATGTTTGAATGCGTCTTCAAGATCTACATCTCTGATTTTCAAACTATTTCATACATTTCGATGCTCAAAACAATAACAATGTTCGAATAGTTGGAAACATCAAACAATCACCATCAAATCAAACTGACATCAAACTATTTTTCCCCTATTAATCAAGACAAAAAGACTACTCTACTCTCAAATCATCTTCTTATTCTTCTTCGATTTTTTTTCAGTCAAGGGAGGGATGCCTTTACCTGACATTGGCAGAATCTTGTACAACTCGAAAAAGCTTGATCGGTTAAGGAAGAGCAAGAAGATGTTCTTATTGAAATCAATAAAATGCATAAGAAACTCCAAGCTGGTGGGTTTCTCTTAATTTTTCATAATTATATCGATTTTGGGTTATTGTTGTTTTGATATGTTCGCACTTAAATTAAATGCTTTGTTTAGTTTCATATGTTGCAATCGATCATAATGGTCTTGTGATTTGTTTTTACAAGTTTTTATTATAAATTTAAGTACAAACAGATCAAAACAACAATAACCCAAAATTGATGTGACTATAAAAAATTAAGAGAAATCCACTAGCTTGGAGTTTCTTATGCATTTTGTTGATCTCAATAAGTACATCTTCTTGCTCTTTCCTTAATCGATCAAGCTCTTTCGAGTTGTCCAATATTCTAGCAATGTCAAGTGACGGCATCTCTCCTTTGATTGAAAAATCGAAGAAGAACAATAAGATGATTTGAGAGTACAGTTTTCTTTTTGTCTTGATTATTAGGGGAAAAGTAGTTTGATTTAATGGTGATTGTTCAATGTTTCTGACTATTTGAACATTGTTATTTTTTGTGCATCAAAATGTATGAAATAGTTTGAAGATAGGAGATGTAGAAGTGTCTTGAAGACGCATTCAAACCTAGAACATGGAGTTTAAACCCAAGTGGGACAATCTTGAAATAACTCCCTCGAATCTTTGTGAAATTCAAATGTTTAGAGACGAGTTTGGGTTTTACTCCTAGAAAAGTAACGGAGCTCCAGGAAAATTCTTTTTAGTTCAAATTTCTGTGATATGAAGAATTTCGAAGAAAGAGAAAGACAACTCGAGTTAAATAAATTAGAGAAAGAAAGAAGTATTTGAGAAGATTTGAGAGAAGAGGATTATCATGGATGTCCTAAATGTGTTGCCTACGACCTCCTTTTATAGTTTTCATGCTTGAAATCGAACATGGAAACTAATTATGGAGTCAAAAAAATGAAACTTTATCATTAATGGGTCTTGAAAAATGAAACTTTATCATTAATGGTCTCAAAACGTTTGATTTTTTTTTTTAGGCATTGAACATGGTCAGTAAAAAAAAAATGAAATATTCCCATTAATAGGTCTTAGAACAAAAAAATCAAACGTTCAAGACCCATTAATGATAAATTTCATTTTTTTGGCTCCATTATTTTTTTCCATGATCGATTTGAAGCATGAAAACTATAAAAAGAGGTCGTCGGGAACTCATTTAGGACATCCATAATAATCCTCTTCTCTCAAATCTTCTCAAAACACTTCTTTCTTTCTCTAGTTTATTTAGTTCGAGTTGTCTTTCTCTTCATTTGAAATTCTTCATATCAAAGGAAATTTGAACTAAAAAGATTTTTTCTAGAGCGCCCTTACTTCTCTAGGAGTAAAACCCAAACCTGTCTCTAAACATTCGAATTTCACCAAGATTGGAGGGAGTTATTTTAAGATTGTTCCACTTGGGTTTGCTCTTCGTGTTCTACGTTTGAATGCGGCTTCAAGACACTTCTACATTTCTGTTCTTCAAACTATTTCATACATTTCGATGCTCAAAATAATAACAATGTTCGAATAGTCGGAAACATCGAACAATCACCATCAATTCAAACTGACGTCAAACTATTTTTCCTCTAATATCAAGACGAAAAGACTACTCTACTCTCAAATCATCTTCCTATTCTCTTCTACTCTCAAATCATCTTCCTATTCTTCTTTGATTTTATTTCAGTCAAGGGAGGTTATGCCGTCGCCTTACATTGCTAGAATCTTAGACAACTCGAAAGAGCTGATCGGTTAAGGAAAGAGCAAGAAGATGTTCTTATTGAAATCAACAAAATGCATAAGAAACTCCAAAGCTAGCGGGTTTCTCTTAATTTTTTATAATCACATCGATTTGGGTTATTGTTGTTTTAATCTGTACGTACTTAAATTATAATAAAAACTCGTAAAAATAAATCACAAAACCATTATGATTGATTGCAACATATGAAACTGAACAAACCATTTAATTTAAGTGTGAACAGATCAAAACAACAATAACCCAAAATCAATATGATTATGAAAAATTAAGAGAAACTCGCTAGCTTGGAGTTTCTTATGCATTTTGTTGATCTCAACAAGTACATCTTCTTGCTCTTTCCTTAACCGATCAAGCTCTTTCGAGTTGTCCAAGATTCTAGCAATGTCAGGTGACGACATCGCTCCCTCGATTGAAAAATCGAAAAAGAATAAGAAGATGATTTAAAAGTAAAGTAGTCTTTTTGTCTTGATTATTAGGGGCAAAATAGTTTGATTTGATGGTGATTGTTTGATGTTTCTGACTATTTGAACATTATTGTTGTTTTTAGCATCAAAATGCATGAAAATAGTTTAATGGTCGGAAATGTAGAAGTGTCTTGAAGACGCGTTCAAACCTAGAACACTGAGATCAAACCTAAGTGCGACAATCTTGAAATAACTCTCTCGAATGTTGGTGAATTTCAAACGTTTAGAGACGGGTTTGGGTTTTACTCCTAGAAAAGCAAGGGAGGTCCCGAAAAATTCTTTTTAGTTCAAATTTCTTGTGATATGAGGAATTTCGAAAAAAGAGAAAGACAACTTGAACTAAATGAACTAGGGAAAGAAAGAAGTGTTTTGAGAAGATTTGAGAGAAGAGAATTATCATGGATGTCCTAAATGAGTTGTCTACGATCTCCTTTTATAGTTTTCATGCTTGAAATTCAACATGAAACTAATTATGGAGTCAAAAAAATGAAACTTTATGATTTAATGGGTCTTGAAAAATGAAACTTTATCATTACTGTGTCTCGAAAAGTTTGATTTTTTTTTTTTTTTTATGGGCTTTGAATACGGTCAAAAGTCATTAAATGATTTAGTTGAAGCTTGAGGATATTTAGTCAAAGAAAAAATGAAACGTTATCATTAATAGGTCTCGGAACATTTGATTTTTTATCATTTAATAACTTTTGACTCTATAATTAGCTTCCATGTTCGATGAAAAAAAAAAAGAAAAAAGAGAGAGAGAGAGAAAGAAAAATCAAACATTCCAAGACCCATTAATGATAATGTTTCATTTTTTTTACTCCATAATTAGTTTCCATATTCGATTTCAAGCATGAAAACTATAAAAAGAGATCGTAGGCAATTCATTTTGGACATCTATGATAATCCTCTTCTCTCAAATCTTCTCAAAACACTTTTTTCTTTCTCTAGTTTATTTAGTTCGAGTTGTCTTTCTCTTTATTCGAAATTCTTCATATCAGAGGAAATTTGAACTAAAACGAATTTTTCTAGAGCGCCCTTACTTCTTTAGGAGTAAAACCCAAACCTATCTCTAAACATTCGAATTTCACCAAGATTGGAGGGAGTTATTTTAAGATTGTCCACTTGGGTTTGATCTCCGTGTTCTAGGTTTGAATCCATCTTCAAGACACTTCTACATCTCCGATCTTGAAACTATTTCATGCATATTGATGCTCAAAACAATAACAATGTTTGAATAGTCGGAACATCGAACAATCAGCATCAAATCATATAGACATCAAACTATTTTTCCCCTAATAATCAAGACAAAAAGATTACTCTACTCTCAAAACATCTTCTTATTCTTCTTCGATTTGTTGAAGTCAAGGGAGGGATACCGTCACCTAGCATTGCCAGAATTTTGGACAACTCGAAAGAGCTTGATCGGTTAAGGAAAGAGCAAGAAGATGTTCTTATTGAAATCAACAAAATGCATAAGAAACTCCAAGCTAGTGGGTTTCTCTTAATTTTTCAGAATCATATCGACTTTGGGTTATTGTTGTTTTGATCTGTTCGTGCTTAAATTAAATGCTTTGTTCAGTTTCATATGTTCCAATCGATCATAATGGTTTTTGTGATTTGTTTTTACGAGTTCTCATTATAGATTTAAGTACGAACAGATCAAAACAATAATATCCCAAAATTGATATGATTATGAAAATTAGAGAAACCCACTAGCTTGGAGCTTCTTATGCATTTTTGTTGATATCAATAAGTATATCTTCTTGCTCTTTCCTTGACCAATCAAGCTCTTTCGAGTTGTCCAAGATTCTAGCAATGTCAGGTGATGGCATCTCTCCCTTGACTGAAATATCGAAGAAGAAAGAAGATAATTGAGAGTAAAGAAGTCTTTTTGTCTTGATTATTAGGGGAAAAATCGTTTGATGTTTCCGACTATTCGAACATTATTGCTGTTTTGAGCATCAAAATGCATGAAATAGTAATCGCAGATGTAGAAGTGTCTTGAGAACACATTCAAACCTAGAACATGGAGATCAAACCCAAGTAGGACAATCTTAAAATAACTCCTTCGATTCTTTGTAAAATTTGAATGTTTAGAGATGGGTTTGGGTTTTACTCCTAGAGAAGTAAGGGAGCTCTAGGAAAATTCTTTTTAGTTCAAATTTCTTCTGATATGAAGAATTTTGAAAAAAGAGAAAGACAACTCGAACTAAATAAACTAGAGAAAGAAAAAAGTGTTTTGAGAAGATTTGAGAGAAGAGGATTATCATGGATGTCCTAAATGAGTTGCCTACGATCTCCTTTTATAGTTTTCATGCTTTAAATTGAACATGAAACGAATTATGGAGTCAAAAAAATGATACTTTATCATTAATAGGTCTTGATATGTTTGATTTTTTTTTTTTTTGGCATTGAACATGGTGAAAAGTTATTAAATGATTTAGTTCAAGCTTGATAATATTTAGTAAAAAAATTAAACTTTATCATTAATAAGTCTCAGAACGTTTGATTTTTTTTTTTTTTTTGGCATCGAATATGAAAGATTATGGAGTCAAAAGTTATGGAACCATCTAGTTCAAGCTTTAGGATGAAGATGAAGATTGGAAAGGGATGAGTTTAGGAGAAAAAAAAAAATGCCATCAATGGTTGTATATAAGAAGAAGAAGTAGAAAGAAGAAGGAGGAGGGAGAGAGTGGGGAGAGAAAGAAAGAGAGGAAAATAAAAAAATTAAAAAAATAATAAAAATGCTAGTCGGATGGAGAAAATAATATTTTCATATGTCCATCTGCCACATTAGTACTCTAATGAAAAAATGGATGGATTCCATCCATAAGTATCATGGATGAAAGATTTAAAAAGTTTTGGTAGTTTTTTGTAACGAAATTTTATTTAAGTATATATTTGTTAAATTGAAAAAATTTCAGATACCATGAGTACAATTAACCCTTTTTGTTAAGCATGTAAGTGTTAAGGTTTCTTATTCCTCCCCCTCCCATTTTAAATTTTTTAATTGTATTTTATTATACTGATGCAATGCCTTGATTTTTTTTTTCTTTTAGTGTTGCTTTCTAAAAAAAATTATGGGTTCAAGAAGTTGGAATAAATGAGTTGATATTCTATTCATCTAATCATTTGCAAATTAAGTAAAGACATTAGGCTTTACGTATATTTTCTCTCTCTTTTTTTTATTAAAATTTGTAAGCATCTTTACAATACATAAAATTTATGAGATAATGTCTCAAATGATACTTAAATTTTAACAAAATATACAATTATGTATTTCGAACTTTAAAAATTATCAATTTAATATATGAAATTGAAATTTATCAATTTGGTGCTTAAAAAACTTTAAAATTGATTAATTTAGTACCAAAAAGAGCTCGACAAAAATACTATTGCATGCACGAAGTTTTTAGATACTCAATTATTGAATTTTAAAGTTCATGTACTAAATTGATTAATTTCAAAATTCATGCATCTAATTACATATTTTATTAAAATTCAAATACCATTTGTGATACTAACCCCAAATATTTATAATGGATGTCTCCATAATAATTTATTAAGGGTATAAGTATTAAGTTTTTATATGGAGACATTTTTATAATATCTAAAGTTTACATGAATCTTTATAATATATCAAGAGAGTGTATGGATTTTAAAATTGATCAATTTAATATTTAAACTTTAAAATTGATTAATTTAGTACTTAAAAAACTTTAAAATTAATTAATTTAGTATTAAAAGAAGTTGATGAATGTATAACTAGCGTACACAAAAGGTTCTTTAGTATTAAATTAATTAATTTCAAATTTTAAATACTAAATTGATCAATTTTAAAATTTAAGTATTAAATTGATCATTTTGCCAAAGTTTGAGTATTATACTTAACATTAATCCTGTCTCTTTAATATTAATTTGGGTGAAAGATGTTTCCTTTCAATTTTTTTTAATAGAAATAATTTTTTTCCCAATATATATTTTATCCTTTAAAAGAAAAGGAAAATGCAAATAGCCCTAAACTAGGTTTAAATACACCCCTGAGCTTTTTATAAATGACCCTTGAACTTTGATTGATCGATAAATAACTCCAAAAGTTGAAGATAACCCAGATTTTGGTGCAAAAAATGTCCCTCAGACCATATTTGATATTGCAAAGTAATTATTAATACTTGATATGTTATATCTTATTTTATTCGATCGGCAGTTGCAATGGCATCTTGTTCGATTTCAAATGTACAAAATATTTTACTAGAATATATCTTAGTATCTTGTGGTTTTCGATTTCTTTTTCTCTATAAACAAACATCTCAGAGTGAATTATTGATATGATCAAAAATACTTGTTAAAATTTATTGCTTTTCCCAATACAAAAGTGTGCACTGTTCTAAAGCATCAAAACATTTAAAATTATCAAACATTACCTATTTCTTTTTGTTGAAATGTGGATGTGATTAGCAGGAACATGCTTGAAGGAGGAAACAAACATCTGCCCCATTTGTACCCTTTTCCAACAAAAGTACCCTACATCCGTACGCATCTAAGTTAGTGAACCGATTAAACTTAGCTATTGATGGCTTAGATATTCATATCTGTAAACCTTAGCTGGTTGGAAGGTGAAGAGCTCAAATAATATACAGCAAGACTAGCGCTGGATTTACCTTCACTAAGCCAGCCTTCACCCAGTAATTGCCCAAATAGAAATCTCAACCTCAATGATGAAGAATGATCCAATTATAGTTATAGAAGTGGAAGCGTGTCATTTCATGAATTGCATAAGGTGAATGACCAGGGCAGACCAAGGCTGGAACGACTGGCTTCTGACTTGGAATTCAGCATGAACAACAATCATCCTTCCTTGAACAAGTCTCAGCAGCCTAAGCTTTTCATGATGCTGCTAAGTTTGGCCACAACAACTGATGGATTGGCATATGACCCAGACAGATTGATAGCATGATACTCCAATCCTTTCCAAAGGGCAATCAAAGCAAAATGTGGGCGTCTATAGTCGATGCTAATGATCTCTAGAATCACAGTTCTTGGTGATGCTGACACAATGTGAGTTAATCCAGCCCCATGGGCGCCAATGATTACTGAAGCATCTTGAATTGCTCGAACTTGATCTTTCATGGGCATGTGGGCAAACACTCCATTGACAAGGTTAATTTTGCAGGCAAAATAAGTAGATACCCAACTTTGTATGGAATCAAAAACTTCTTGCTCATTACTCAGCCTTGATTGAACTTTTCCCTTATGACGTGGATGGGCCAAATAATTTTCACGCCGTATGAAAAGTAAGTTATGGACAGTGACAGGCTTTTCAAGACGGTGTAGATTCACATTCAAACCAAAGGCTGCCCTAATCATCTCACCAAACTCAGAGAGCCGAGCAGTTTTAAGGTCATCAGGATTTAGCCAGAGGTCTTGTGCAGGAGCTCCTTGACAATGAATTGGCTCACTAGTCCTTTAAATAGTGCAGTCTCATATCCCAATGGAGAAAAGATTGCATGACGGAAGCAAACTGAGCGACTGAAGTTTTTTGCATATCTAAGACCTGAAAACAATGCTCTCCATGTTTCTTCCAAGCCTGACTGAAATGATGGAATTAAAAAAAAAAAGAAGAAAGTATTAAGTCAAATCATATGGCAACTCATGGCTTGGCAAATTAATTCTATCTTCTGTAATATTTCATAAGACAAACAAACAGAAAAATTCCAACAAACTAGACAATAAACATGCAATTGAAGGTCAAGCTGGAGAAAAGTATAACTCTGCTAAGCTGAAAAAGAAGTAAGCTCACCGATCAAAGGAATAAAATGGAGGAAAAGCAACAAATTAAGCACACATTGGTGAATGTCATTTCACCACAGAAACCAGGCAGACAGGATTATTGACAGGGTAAACACAAATTTAACCACGAGTACATGACAATGGGTAAAAAGAAACATGATACTGCTCTATTAGTAAATGGTAATCATGGTAATACAACTTTGAACAATATGGCAAATGGAAGGCTTCACAAAGATAAAATCTAGGGGGGTCTGAAAGAAATCAACTCACTAGCAGCTTTAAAAGCTACTATGCAAAGCAGCTCTACGAAATTCTACAACCCCAATCGTAGGTAATACTCATGGTCATGAAAACAGAGATCCAATTCAAAGTAGCCTGAATTGAAAATTCAAGCTGGGTCACTTAGTCACTTCTTCTTCCTTTTTTTTATTTTTATTTTTTATAAAGTGAATGTGTGTTTCTTTCCATAGTTGTTAGAACAATATTCACATTTGATAAGGCTCTATTTTCATGTTTTCCTAATTTTTTAGGATTTCATTGTGTTTCCATTATTATATTATTTCCTAGTCTGTAGAATATTATTTAATTTCCTTTTATAGGATTGTTTACTAATTTTAGCATATTATTTTATGTGTATAAATAAGCTTCGATTTTAATTTTAGTGCTTGGGAATCGCTGCATTTCTCCATCACATGGTCTCATAGCAAACTATTTTTCTGACCGTATATCCTACTGGCAATCCTATTGCAGACGGAATAAACGCTAAAAAGTAGAAGGCTTCCTATGATCTGGCAAATTTATGCCTCATCAATAATGGAAATAAGCCACATAGAGTTATGCAAACGTACCCTACAGTGGCCATCTAAAAAGACCAATCGAGGACGAAAGGGCAGTCCAGTAACTCTTGAAGAGACATATGCACTGTACCAATCAGTAAATGTGTGAAATATGTTTGCATACTCAAAGCGTGTCACCAGCAGCGTCGGCTCCTCAATCCACTGTAAGCAAAACAGTTTAGATTATAATTTAACAGGAGATGCACAACAAAGACATTGAAAACTATACAAATAGAATCAAATAACCAAATGCACAACCTTGCAAAGTAAATTATATATAATCAAATGATATTTAACCAAAGTGACTAGTTACAGCAGAGAGTCAATATTCATCCATCAAATTGGTAACTTTCCCTCTTTATCAGATCATTATATTGCAAAGCCATCATTGAGATGAATATCTTTCAGACACAGCCCAAATTTAATTGTACTTGCATAAACTGCAAGATCATCTTTTAATCATCAGGTTATTAGGTAAGAAACTGCCACTTTGTTAACTAAAGTGGGTTGACAGTACCCTTCCAAAATATTTCCAATGCAAATATTAACTGGAAAGCCCTGAGATTGCAGAAAGTAATTAACATACTAAGTAGAGTTTTCCTCTTTCAATAATCAACACACTCCACGATCCCAATCAGAATAATCTCCTTCACCCAATCCCATAGTCCACAAACAAAACCAAATGGCAACGGAGCAGACTGATGGCAACCATGGAACCATCCAATGAAACCGGAAAATATTCCAAGATGCAAACTTTACAAGAAGACCTTAAAATTTTGACAAGACGCATATCCTGACAAATGCATGAAAATCCTGACTGCAATATCAACCGCGTAAATGATAAAAGCCGCTAATGGATGCTTATCGCTAGTAGGACTTGCAGTTCTCACACATGGCATGTCAATGTCAGATTGCAACTTGCCATGCTTTTCAAGGATCTGCTACCTACTAGTCAACCAAAATACTTTGACGAGTAATTTCTATCATAATTCTAGCACAAATTCCATGCAGTTCATAATTTAACAATCCAACAAAAGCAGTCATCCTTACTGCTATCTTCAATAATCCGGATTACGATGTCTAAGACCCGAAAAACTCCTCTAACCACTCCTAATGCATATATATATATATATATATATATATATATTTATTTATTATTAAAAGCTAAAAGCGACATCGATTAAATGTTCCCCACAATCAAAGAATGAGACAGAATTAAACTTTAACTACTACAACGAAGCAAGCACATAACAATATCTCACTCTAAAAACCTTGGCAATGTGAAAACTCTAACCCGATCACACCGAAAATCCTCCGAACCGACGACTCGAACCGACTCCATTAAATCCCTCATAGTATGCGTCTCCAAATCTCCTCTAGGCACATACCTATCCAAAACATCACCACTCGCTAACACCCTCTCCCTCTCCCTTCCAAACCCTAACCCTAACCCTAAAACCTGAAACGCACCATTCTCGTACCTCGGCAGCTCTTCCTTCTCTCTCCTTCCCATTACATCCTCCAATCTCTCTCCTCCCTTCGACATCACTATCCTCTCCGGCAACATCCTCACCTTCCCTCCCTCGCATATCGAGCTATTCAGAGTCACACTATAAAAGCACCTGAACCAACCACTCCCAGGGCCCGCAGCTAGTAGGTCCACGCGCTCGGTGTAGCCGTTGCCGAAATATGCCTCGCAGGAGTGAGGAAGCACGTCCGGGTTAGGGTTAGGGTACGGGGACCATGGGAGGTAGGAAGGGAGAATTGGCCAGGGTTTAAAGTGGTAGCGATGGTGGTGGATGGCTTGGTGGTTTGGAGGCGTTGAGGGTTTCGTCGGTCGGCGGCGAGGGGATTCCTTAGCCGGACCCGGACGGAAGTAGATGAAGAGAGAGCAAGTGTTGAAGATGATGAAGAGGAGTATGGAGTATAGGAAAATAGAGTTTCTTCTGCTCATTATTATGTCATTCTTTTGGATTTCAATTTTTCATTGTGACATTGGAAAATTGGAGGTTTTTGATGTTGATCGTTTTCGAAGATGCCAGAAGCAGAGTAGGAATTAGGTGTAGCAGTAACTAACTAGTAACTATGGTATTTGGAAACTTTGTCAAATGGAAACGGAGGAAATAAAAAGGGTGAAAATGGGGAAAAAAAATCAAATATGTACTTTATAAAGAAAATTGAAGGGGGGAATAAAAAAGGGAAATAAGGGAAGGGAGTATATCATTTTTATAAAATATTACTAAGGGGTATAAAGAAAATTGAAGGGAAAAAAAAAAAAAGGGAAATAGGGGAAGTGATTATATCAGTTTTATAAAATATTACGAAGGGGTATTTTTGTTTTTGTATACTATTTTCTTCCATTTTTGCCTAACTTTGAGAATGATGCTACTTTCCTTTCACTTCCCCTTGTTTCATCTCATTTGTCCTTAAAAAAAAACTTATCAAACATAGATATTCATCTCATTTTACTTACCTTTATTCCCTTTCATCCCATTTCCTCCAATCCAAGCATAGATTAAGTCATTTTCCCTAAATCGGTAGTATCTTGTCTCATATTTTTAAAAAGGTACCATGGGCCTACCTCCACAATAGGAGAAAAGGTAGGGATGTATTTGAGATCAGGTATCCAATTTGCCTAATTCGATAATTACCTTATAAGGTTTTGGATGGATTTTAGGTTTTTATTTTGAAAACCTGTAGGGTTTGGGTTGTATGGGACCAAATTAGAACCTAATGAGTACCTTCGAACTCGTTAAAAAAATAAACAAAATAAAAAAAAATTGAACTAATTGCAAGATCCATAGAATTTACCTTTTGAAATACCTGATTTTCATTTTATTTTCTTGTTCAATTTTCATTCTAAATCTATCCTCTCTCTCCTTGTTACTCTTTATCTTTTTGAAAATTGATCTATCCCAGGAGAAGCTTTAATTCTTATCCACAACAGCAATTCTAAAAGGATCCAAGTGCGCTTCCTTCTTGTGAACAAAAACCCATAATACTTTTTTTTTTTTTTTTTGGCAATGATGAGAAAGAGTTATGAATTAAGCATGACTTTGCCATTGGTTTTCGACCTAAGAGATTTTACTTTTCATTTCTTCTCCTTCTTGATAGGTGTTATTTACTTGGAATTTATAGGTATATTAAGTCCGATATAATCTTCATTTATGAAATTTTATCGAGAATTGATACTCATAGTAGTAACATATCTGTTTTAGGTAACATTGGAAAAATAGACAACGTTTATCCACATTTAAGTGAAGGATCAAGCCAATTCTAGCATCACAGGCGTTATCAAGGAGTTATGAAGTTTATAGAAGGATCAGAGAGTAATCACGTAATCAGACGAAGAAATGAGGATCAATGGCCATCATGGGCGTGATTGTTTGTCAAGCAAGGAGGAGAATCCATTTACCTGAGCATCACAGGCGTGGTGGAGAAAAATTTGTTGGTCGAAAACGATCACACCCTCCATCATGTTCGAAGGGGCGCACTATTAGAGGTATAAATACCTACACCCCTTAGGACAATAGATATAATTCATATCAATCAATCAATTCACTAATTGTAACAATTAGATTGAGACACCATATAGATATCTTCTTCTCCCTGCATAAGGGAGGGAGTGCGTCGTGTGTGTGAGTGTATATGTGTATGTGAAGTCTGTGTTGCTCCTGGAGAACTTGAGAGAGTCGAAGAAACTATGTTGTTGTTCATATGTTCGCTCCATAAGACTTCAGATTTTGATCTAAATCCAATAAAAGAGTTTTATTTTCTCTACTCTCTTCTCTATTTTATCATGTCTATGTTTTTGTTATTGTTAATCTTGTTTATTTCTTATTTTTATCACTGTGTTTGAGTAGAGAATAGGATTTGTTTATTGAATTAACATGAATGGTTCTTACATGTATAATTTATTTAGTTGTTAATTAGTTTAGTAAGTTGAATTGAATGAATTTGGGAATTAGTGTATACACAACATGGTTCTTAGTTAGATTTCTTTGGAACACATCGAGAGATCGTTCCATTGAATAAATCTAATTTTCTAACAAGTCGCTCATACTGATAGAGATATCATGGTAAGATTTTCTGCATTTTTTCTAAGGAATTTAGTATAACATAATTCTTAATGCAACCATTAAGAGTTTATTAAATTAGAAAGAGATTCCAATTAGACACATTTATAGTTAGGTATGGATGATTCTGAGATGAACATTCATAGAGATAATGAATTCCTACATATAATTAATGATTAGAAAACTAGTGGTTGAAATTCATGTCAAGGAGATGAACAAATTTGATTATTAATGTTGTGTTATGTTATTTTGCTGTGTTAAGTAGTATAACTTAGTGTAATTTCTAGTATTAGATTAGTAGTAATAATTCAACTATTCTTTTAATTGATCCGCTAGATAATAGGAGGATTAGAGAGTACTAATGCTTGAATTGGAGATGACCCTATATTCATCCATGCTAACAAACGATAGGTATACTTACCTATCGAACCAAGTGATGGATAGAATATAAGTTTATAAATTTTAAGACTTGATAGCTTTAATTAGAGGTGATCACTTCTCGTGAATAAAAATAGTCTAAGTGCACTTCCTTCTTTCTCTAGTTTTCATTTCTACGTTACATACTTGTGAGTTCTTAATTTTACATGAGTTTCAAATTTTTGTTTTGGAGTTTTTATGTTTTGTACTTCATTTCTCAAAACAAAGTGAAGCACTAAATTAGCAAGTGGGTCTTGTTTGAATTCATTCAATTTGACATATCTAAGGTTTAGTTGAGTATTGTACACATAATGATTGGAAAATATCAGCTTCCAGGTTTGAGTACCCTATATTATCTATTGGGCAGGTTTCGAGCTTAGGGATAAAAAACCCTATAGGGTTTGTGACGTGTTTTGGTTAGCCTATAGGACATCAAGTTTGGGATTGGGTTTTGTAAAACTCATATGGAACCCGCTCGGTTACATCCTTAGGAAAAGGAAAAAAATAATAATACTTTATAAAAAATATTATGAAAATTCTAATGGAACAAAAATAATCTCACATTTAGGAAACTTAAGATTCATCTCTTGAAGAGACGAGTAGTAAGTGACTGACTTTGTCTCTTCAAGAGATGGATTTTGTGTTGTTACAACTATCTTGTCTCTTAGAGACAGGGTCATCGAAACTTACAACCTAATAGACATAATATCATCGCTTGACCTTCTTCTTTCTCATTTGTTCATCCCTAATTTCTCTTGCAATCAACCACACCTAAACACGACCCTTACCCTTAAATCAATTCTGCATTCTTATTTAACCAAATTAACGCAATTTGTTAGTCAAATTTGTTCAATAACCCAAGCATCAATTTGTGCTTATTGGATCCACTTTATCCCAAAATCAATTGCAAGTAGGCCATTTTCATAATTAAGTTACCCAAACTTCTCCTTGCAATTTCTTGCGTCTTTTAATGTTACAATGTTGACTTTGATGATTTGTATGGTTGCATTGTATTTTGATTTCTATTGGTAAAGACACTTTATATGTTGATGGTCAACATATGTAATTGTAATATTGATTGCTTATTTTTGTTTTTCTACTCTCCAATTTGAACTTTATGTGCCATATTGAGACTTGAATCTATTATTTGAAATGAGAAAAATACTATATGTTATTAGGGGTAAGCTTCCTTGACGATACTCGAACGTTTTGGGTTGTAACAATTTGGTACCTAAAAGAAATTTTGTATCAAGATAGTATTTAAGTTTTTTTAAAGTTTCACTAAAGGTACCTCTGGACAAAGACTGCCCATTTTTCCATCATGTTGTTGACATGGCATACAAATCTAATTAAAATATTATTTTTTCATCCCACTTGGCATTTTTTGCATTTTTAATTTTTTTAACTTTTCTCTCTTTCTCTCTCTCTCCTTCCCTTTCTTCTGCTTTTACTTCTTTTCCTTGCTCCTCCTCCTCTATTGAGCTCCTATAACAGCTATTAATGGCCACCTTCAACCTTCACATTAATATGAAATAAAAGGAAATATCAATAGAAGTTTCTATAAAAAATCCATTTTGAGATCAAATCAATACAAGAAAAAAAATGTAAAAAAAAAGCCAGAATCAAATTAAAGATTGAATTTTTGACTAATTGTTTATATGGTTTAATTATCCCATTACTTAACCCAAAAGCCCAATTTGAGGAAAGAACAAGAAGAAAAAAAAATCAAGTAATCTGAAGAACATGTGATGGGAAAACATTCATCAATCATTATATATCAAAATCAACATTGCAATTAAGAAAAAAAAAACACAAACAAATCAAATCGCTCCTCTTCTAACATCTTATAAAACAACAAATCAAACTATGATGACAATATCAACAATGGCAAAACTCAAATCGCTTCTCTTATAATCCTGACCACGACAGCAATACAACCCAAACCAATCACAACACCAAAAATGCTTTTACACCCAAAATTAAATGACACCAACTCCGTTAAATCCATCAAAGCAAACTCAAATTTTTACCACGATGACAGCACTTGCACTAAACTTTGGATACCAAAAAAACCGCCACCATCACCTCTTTCTTATCACTCTTCAATTCCTTTGCTCTTTTTTTCTCGAAACCCCACCATAAAGATCCAATCTTTAATTCATTGGGATCATCTTTCTTCGTAGATTTCTAACTTTTTCGACACTTAGTGATCTCTTCTTCAATTTCTAGTACTTTTGTCTTTAGTGCCTTTGGATTTTCTTGGATAAATATTTTTTTTATTTAGGTTTGTCTTTTTTAAATGAAGAAGAAGAAGAAACATTGTTGGAACAAAGAGAGAGAGAGAGAGAGAGAGAGAGAGAGAGGAAATAATAAAAATAATAATAAAAAAATAAAAGAAGTGCCAGGTAGGATAAAAAATAATATTTTAACTAGAGTTGTATGCCACGTCAGCAACATGACGGAAGAATGGACTATTTCTATCTAAAAGTAACTTTGGTGAAACTTTTCAAAAGCTCAAGTACCATCTTGGTACAAAAATTTTTTTAGGTATCAAACTGTTACAACTCAAAAAGTTCAGGTATTGTCGATGAATCTTACCCATGTTATTAGATATAAGTTATTAGCTAGTTTTCTTATTCAATGGAGTTGCACAATCTCAATTTTTTTGTTGATCTTACACAAATGCAATATAAAAAAGTTTGCTACCCATCAAAGGATTATGCTAAGCTTGTCTGAGTTACTATGTTCATGATATTATGCTCATGTAGTTTAAATAAAAGATATAGCAAACATGATAAGTCATTTTATTCTATATTTTCTATAGGATTTTGAGCTAATTTGCTAAGAACTTTAGAGAAAATCCTGCAAAAATTATTGTATTTGATTAATAATATTGTTTTAAAGCTCTTAGAATCAAATAAAGAGTAATAAAGTGTTTTTATTCAGATTTGGAGCAAAAACAACAATTAAAGTCAAGAATGAAGAAGTCGAGCCTTGTAAAGTCACAGCCAAGGACGAACAAAAAAAGAAGACAGCAAAAATTAGTTTATCGAGTCTCAATTGCGAGCCTTCGACATGACCCTCGACTTCAGTTGAAGAGATTGATCATCATCCTAAAGAAAATACATTGTCAAGCCTCAAAGTTGAGTCTCGAATCTCGACGCTCGACAATTGTGTTGACAAACCAATTCTTTATTAAAATTACCTTAAGCTTCAATAATATGACCCTCGACTCTCTCAAATTTACCCTCAATAGAGCAATGGACAAAATGCACAGTTTACTTAGGAATTTCCTGAAGTCGAGTCTGATCTTGCTTAATACGAACGTCAACCAACAGATCACATGCGACCCTCGACGAGTGTTTTCATAGATCATATGCGCGTATGAAAAGTTATCAAATTCTGTTAGAAAGAATCTGTCAAATCAACCACGTGTAAAAAAAAGTAGGCCATGCTTTTTGTGCCTAGTAGTCTATAAATAAATGCATAAGCATGCGTTGTAAAGTATGTACCAATAGTGTAAATCAGTATTAACGTAGAGTAGATTTCTGAAGGATTTTTAGTTAAAAGAATTTCCATTTCTTTTTACTTGAGAATTTCTTCTGTTTTCTAGGTAAAATCAATTTAACCCAATGTTTGTAATTTATATGAATTTCTGAGCAATTAATCGATTTATCTTTCGAATTTATTTTATTTCTTCTAATATGTGCTTATTTTGATAAATTCATGGAGAAATAAACTCCTATAGCTTAGGGATACAAACCTAATTCCTGATTCAGTCTGATTTCAAATGCGCTTTCAAGTAAATTTGATTGGGTGTTTGTAATTAGTAACTTAAGCTTAACTTGTGGTTCTTAAAGGAGTGGTGCACTCTTTTAGATCCATGATTGATTCAATTGAATAGATCGAGAGATTATTCAATTGAATAGATCTATGGTTACTAATGGAGTTGATCTAACTACCTCTTGCCAAGGAATGGGTGAAGGCTTTCTATCATTTATTTTAAAAGGTCATTAAGTTGTCTTTTCAAAACAATGGATTCCTATTCTTTATGCGGGTCTAATTGAAACATCAGATTATTGGTTTTAGTTATATTTAGAACTATTAAATTCAAGAGAAGCTTTAGTTTAAATTAGAGAATCCAGCGGTACAAACACCATTTCAAACAGCTTTTAAGAAGTTTGTTGTTCTTAAGAAATCATTTTAATAAGGAATTGGTGAAGTAATCTTGAGCTACTATTTCATAGAAGTTACAGGCTTATTTCTCATTTTACCCATTAAACATTTGTGAATATTTCTAACTTAGCTTAGTTTTTTTTTCTTTATGTTTTTCTAAAACCTTTCTTTGGCTAGACAATTAATGAGGTTGAATATACTAGCTGCTAACCATTTCCTTAGGACCGACCTAAATCATTATCTATGCTACATTTTATGGGTGCGCTTGCCCTGTGAGACCGTAGTTATTGAATCTAATTTAGAAAATATTTATAAATTTGAAAAATTAAGTCAATGATCAGTGAGAATTGAACTTTAAATTTCACACACACACAACCAAAACACCTAAATTATGATAACTAGGATAATACCTTGTCACATTACATGCATTCAAGCTTATTTTTCTAAGCTAGCAGGGTGGGGGTAGAAGTGGCAAGACTAAGCTTATACTATGTTCCCATGGGAACATTAAGGGAATGATGGTCTAAGTTATGCAGGCAGGCGGTTGCTATGGTTAGTTTGTGTAGGAATTCTACCTATGAGCAGGTCTTGGCTAGAATATTCAGTCGTCTCAAAATAAATATAACGACACATCGGGTTGAGTTATTTCATAGAGTTACACTTGGAGATAATACCCTACAATGTGATGTGGTTCTAGTGCCTAATGATGATGTTGCTTAGAAGTCATTGGTGTACACATAGAGTACAATAATAATATATGTACAATAGAGATATTGACTTTAATGGAAATGTTGGAAGCTAAGGGTGTGTACCTCATATCTCTAATGCTATTTAGATAATAGGTAGTAGCCAGACCCAGACAGGTAACTTTGAGTTGGATGCACATGGAGGGAAAAGTGAGATTAATACTGATGAGATACAAGACTCATCAGTTAGTGAATCTAGTGACAAATTTAGTGAAGATGAGAATAAAGGCGGGTAGGATTGCTCTAGTCAATCCTTGATTCACATGGATCGTAGAGGAGGATTGATTGGTACCGCTTCCTAGCTCCAGCAGATGTGGATATAGTTGGGAGCTTAGA
Organism: Combretum micranthum; assembly: GCA_024138025.1. Taxonomy (NCBI): domain Eukaryota; kingdom Viridiplantae; phylum Streptophyta; class Magnoliopsida; order Myrtales; family Combretaceae; genus Combretum; species Combretum micranthum. The sequence continues at coordinate 186,458 of JAMXBD010002042.1, forward strand.
GCTAGTGTCATTTTTCACAGCAGAGGTGAGTAGTGAGTGTGTTGCATTTGATGACAAGCAATAGATAAATGCTAGAAATTGGAGCTTTAGTGATGAATTCAATGTAGGATTGTGGTTTGAGTGTAAAGATTATCTCATATGAGTAGTTAAGATGTGGCACATATCAAACCACCAAACTTTAAGGTAGTGGACACGATCTAAGGTCATGGGCAACTAAATGTACTAATACCCACAACAGGGCTTGTGATTGGAGACTCAAGCGTGTTACAAGAAACATGGGGTGTATTTTTAGATTAACAAAGATGTTGGGTCATACTCATGTTTGTATGAAATCATTGGATAGGATCACTCTCAGTTGGACTCTATTAACATGTCCAAGTGTATTATGATGGTGATTAAAATTCTCCAAATGTAAGAGTGAAGGATCTCTAAATAACTATCTATGGAGCATCCTCAACAACAGCCAGTTGCACACCCTAGAGTGAAATTGTGAGCATTTGTTCAATAGAGGAGAGGAAGGGGGGGCAGTAATAGTTGTTTGATCATCTTTTGTTTTTCATCTATTCATTATATCTATCTTGTATTTTTCTTTTATATGGAGACACAAACAATCTAGTGTATTCATTTCTTATGTTATGCTTCTTTACATTTCACTTGTTTGTACATGGTTAATTGAGATATGTTCTGGTTGAATAGTTGGTGTCTGATGGAGATTTTTTGTGGAATTAGTAGAAGGTCTGGGATATTTTTCTTTGTATTTGAATGGTGTAAAATCAATTTGATAGGCGATTATTTGTATTAAGGAAATCAATTAAAAAAGCAAGGGCTACAATTTTATTTATGTCAAACTCATCTCTTGAAGAGATGAGTTTAACACTGGTCATGGTAGCTGTAGTGACCTTATCTCTTGAAGAGATGAGGGCAGCGTAGTTTGGATAAACTCGTCTCTTCGAAGTACGAGCTTGTATGAGGTTATTGTAACAACACTAAATTCGTCGCTTAAAGAGATGAGGTCGACCACTTGCTACCTTATCTCTTTAAGAGAGGAGTTTGAGTTGCCTAAATCTAGGATTATTTGCATTATAATGGCATTTTTATAATTTTTTAAAAACAATATTATTTATTTCATTTTCCTTTTGCAACATGTCTATTAGTTCTTAAAAATATTATTCAAATATAAATGATATAGTTTTAATTATAAAATTACCCACATAGAATCATATCTACTATATATGATTTTATTTTTAAAAACATCCCATTAAAAAAATATAATTTAGTGGTTTTAGCATAGTACATTACTAAATGGCACTTGGTAAGTGTGATTTAGGTATTCAAAGAGAAAATTGCATATATGATATGGAGTTTATGGGCAAATATATAAATCATGTGTAGACACGATTTTGAATAGGTATTTTGGTAATTATTTTTGTATAATTTGCATTTCTTAATTTTTGTTTATATTTGTTTGCTATTCAAATTTTGTTATATATATCTTTAGACCCATAGGCATTGTTAGAAATTATGATATATGGAGCACGATTTTAATGGGAGAAGAGCAAATATCATAGGTAATAAACAAATATCATAGGTAATAAGCAATTTCTGTTGTGAAGTGTAATTACAATTATTTACAAATCCATCATATTCAAATAGTTTGTTTGATTGGGCATTTGACAAGTAGGAGACACTTCAATTATATTTTCAAGTCATTACTCACTTTGTTTAGAATTGTGATATCAAGCTTAAATTTTGCAAATTAGTCCTTGATCTAGGAAGAAGATAAGAGATTTGAGGGCAAATCTTCATAAAGAAAAGAGGAACAACACGTGCGTGGGAAGATATTTAGAGTTTAACCTTCCATGTTAATCCAATAGGTCATTGATACTTTATTTTTCTAAGTTTTTGCTTTATATTTTTTAGGATTGAATATACAAAACAAACACACACACACACACACACCAGCAACTTGTCATATTTAGTATTGATTAGTTTTCACATGTAATTAACAACCCCCTTCAAGCATGCATCAATTTGGTATCAAAGCTATAAGGATCTCACATCACTTGTTATTGGAGTAAGAAGAGACATGCATTATGACTTGTCATGTGCATTCCTTAAATAAGTTTCCAGTTGACGATATACCAACCAAAGATTGACCAAAAGTTAAGGAAATCTTGAATGAATATGGTGAAGGGATTACTACAAGATATACTACTTAAAACTAAGAAAATACTTGTCCTAACTACTTTGCCCCAAAGTAATGTGTCTCATGTAAGGAGCAACTTATTGGTTGGGTTTGGATCCATATGCACCAAAAACATTAAAGATTTTAGTCATGTAAGTGGTGGACAAACAACATATAAGATGAAATATACAAAACATTCAAAGAAAACAAGTGTGACATTTTCTAAGACAAAACCTTGCGTTTTTTATAAGTTTTAGTCATTTTCTTCTATTATGCCTCTCTTTCCTTTGATGAAAACATTTTTTTTTTTTTTATGGTTTCTCTCTAAAATCCAATTTGTTTGTACCGTTTGGATAAGGCCTCCTCACAAGTCTGACTCAATTGTATTATGGATGGATAAACGAGACTTGTAGTTTCAGTCACTAGCTTTTGTCACTAATTAGGTAGAAGCTAGCCTAGTAGCAACGCTACCGATTCTCCTATACTACTATTTCACAATCTTGAAATCTTATATATGTTGTCGATGTTAACATGTGCCATGATTGCAAAGATATGGGAACAAGGAATCTATATAACCGTCACTTGTTACAACTACATTCATCCTTATGTCTATTGTCTGGTGGTTCCCACCTTTAACACCATAATTTGTCTTATATGTACGTGTTTGATTAGATTGTGGAATGGGTAGAACGAGATTTAGAGAGATGAATTTTTTGGCTTGAAGAGGAGAGAGGCTATTTGAATGGCAAAGAAAAAATGTGACTGCAAAAATATCGATGGAAAATCATAGGTTGGGAGTGTGATTTTCCTTCCTTATATACAACATTTCATTAAATAACCTAATTGCATAGCTAAGATCGTATTTTTTGAAATTGCAATTCCAAGTGTAATTTGTTTTGTGTAAGAGCACAATGAAATCACATGTTCTTTATAAAATATGGCTGAAACATATCATTTTACTATGATAAATTGGTAAGTAGTTTTGTATCGACTCGTATTTAAATCGATATTGATGCTAGAGGTAACAAATTGACCAAGAACTCCATATTGAGCAGTAACAAGTAGTGAAATTGGTGTCTGGAGGGTGAATTCAAGAGTTTCCAAGTAAGTTCACAAACCTTATTTTTGGTTTCCGTGATAGAATGAGTAATTTGCACGTTTGTGTTTATTGGTTGACATAAGTTCACAAACAAGTTGATATGTCCCTACAACATTAGTTTGGTAAGCTTATTTTACATTGATATCAAGCTAGTCATTTGTGAACTAATAGGCTAGATGTGAAACTAATGTTTTCCTCTTCTCTTTTCTTATATTCTACATGTTTGTTTTAAATAGTCATAACACCTTTGACTTCACTATGAAGATTCTACCTAAAAGGGATATATATAGAGAATTATGTAGATCTTTAGTGTAGGTTTTAATAACGGCATGCTTATTAGGACTTAAGGATAGAGACATATTCGCTCACTGGAGTAGCTTGTTTTAGGTACGTAAATATCCTGTATGTTATTTGTGTATGTTTAGGAAGAAGTTCAATGAATCTAATTAATATTCGATTAAATAACTTGTTATTTGTATGCACTTAGATGTGGTTATCGATAATACTAATGCAACAACCGTTAATTTTTTTTGTAACATTGTTCCAAACAGAGTTATGTATTGAAAGAATTTGGAAAATTTTATTTGACTTTTGAACTCATAGGTTATGAATATGAGAAAGTACCTAACATCACATATATATGTGTATGTATATAGATATATTTAAGTGTGGCAGGATAGTGAGACATAACTATGTTGATTGTAATGGCTAAAAGCCTTAAGCTAATAATTAAATGCTTGCCACACATACATGTGACTTGTGATTTGTGGTATCTATATTCATGTATGGTATTATATACTAGGCCTTGACTTGCTCTTTATCTAACTTTTATAGAAACGCTAGATGTAACATTATACAATATTACTAGATGCGACTTACTAGTGAATCATCGGGATAACGTTAGTATTGACGACTACTATAGTGATATGTGAGATGTGTTAGTGTGACTTGTGGAGGTTTACAGGTCTAGGTTTACTATATTGTTTAGTTATGGTCCAGTTGTTGATGGGTAATGACTTCATCGTTGTGTATCTAATTGTATGCGGTGTACTAGTGAACCTTATGAGCCACTCATAGCATGGTATTTTTATGTTTGTGGAGTTGAATTGTATGGATTTCTTGCAGATGTAGCAATTTGATTTTTTTATTATGTTATTTGTGGTTTTATAAGGTTCTAAATTTTAGTATGTATATTCACTATGGATACATAGTTGATTGTAGTACCTTCGATTTTTAGGTGCTATAAAAGCACAAAGATAGTGAGGAGAGTGGCATAAAGAGATTAACTGTGATAGAGGAAGTGGTAATGATAATGAAGACTAAAAAGTTCAATTAGTGTTATAGGAGGGAATAATAAGGCCATGTCTTGAAAATCAAATTTGGATACTAACAACATCGGCATTTGTAAAGATTCCGCATCAACATTTAAATGACCACTTATTTTTAATGATCTCACTATTTTATCCATAAGAGCGTTTATATGTAAACCTTCACTTTTTTATAAGTTCTTGTGGGTCTCATTTACTTTTATATAACACTTTTACTTTATATAAAAGAATAAAATATTTCAAAAGAATTACTTTGAGTACTAGATTTGGGAAAAAAACCATCAATTCGTACACCAATGAAAATATGTTTTTTTTTTTTTAACAATTGGTTTAAGAAATTCCCAATCCAAACCAACCCATAAAGTTATGGTTGATTTGAATAGGTAAACAAATTAATCCGTAAAGCCAAACCAAACAAAACCAAACTATTTAGAAAAATATAATAATATTTTACTTGTAACTATGTATTTTGTTAGGGTAAATTACACTTGAAGGTATCACCAATTGAAGATAAGCTCATTTAAGGTATTAATGTTTCAAGTGATTAAAAAGAAGAATATAAGTTTTCTAAAATGAATCAAATGATGTATGAAGCTTTTGTAAATGTCATTTAAGGTATCAACGTTTGGATTTATTTTCAATTAAGTTTTCTTAATTTTTTGTTAATGGTCAAATATTAATACCTTATCTGACTTCTTTTCTAAAATGTTGATATCTCTTTTAATCACTTGAAACATTGATACCTTAAATGAACTTACCATATAAACGGTGATGTCTTTCTATGTAATTTACCTTATTTACTTATGATGATTGATTAAAGACAATATCTTATCATTTTACTATGATATTTATTATTTGATAGATATTGGTTAATATTAACTTGTACCTTTTTAAAATGGTTTTTAGGTTTAAGATATATTCTTCTAATGTTGACTTGTTTATTTTGTTTGCTAATCTTTTCAACTCTATGGAGTATGAGATTTATTTATTTAGTTATGACTCTTATTATGAATTAATTTTTCAATATATTTTGTTAGTGTATCAATTTTATTCGTGAATAACTTTTATTGGTTGATAATTTTATTTTTTCCTTAAATTTATAAATAGACGATTGATTGAATGATTTTATGTAGGATTATAGATCGTGGCTTGCTACGTATTAATACTTTGTTGGTAGATGACTGTGAACTATAAATATGATGGATTTATAAAATATTTTGTTATGATTTACAATTTAAATATTGTAGAGTAATTTAAATATTTGAATATTCGTATAAATGTGAAAGATTAGAACAAAACTTTTTTTAATTAAAATTTTGATATAATCTGTGATCCAAATTATTATTTAATAGTTTGGAAAATTTCCAATCCAAGCTAAACCATTATTTGATGGTTTGGTTTTAAATGGAAAAACAAAACCAAATCCTAAACTATGGTTTGGTTTGGTTTGATTTTAGTAAAAACCAAATCAAACTGATCTATATTGATTACCTCAAAAGTTAAAGAATTTTCACACCGATAAGAATTCCAAAAGATAAAATCCTTAACCTAAAACTTGTGTTGAGGCCTCAAATGTAAAGCTCTAAAGTATATAAATACTATAAGCTTAATTATTTAATATAAAACAATCATGACTGATCAAAATTTTTGTTCAAGGTTTCATTGTTACAAGTACTAATGGATATGGCCATGGATTCACATGCACATGAGCTAGAATTGGCCAGGCTCAAGTCAGGTTATGTTAATTTTAGGCTACTATTAATTTATGGATCAGTTTATGGCCTATTAAACTGCCCAATATTTTAAAATAATATATATTGAAAATTATAAAAATAATTTTTTAAATATAAAATTAAAAATTAGAAAAAAAAATAAAATAAAGAAATTTTTTTTAAAAAAATGTTTGAATTAATTACAAGAAATTTTTATCTTAAAATAAAATTAGCCTATGAATAATAGTTTTTACTCATTTATTGAAGAAATTTCAATATGTGCATTTATTTATACACAAACATATTCACTTTTAGTTATTAACTTAATAATGTGAGACTGAAAAATACTTAAAATACAAACAAGTCCTTAGGGTAGGCATGGATTGATTTGGTTTGGTTTGGTTTTTCTTTTTTTTTTTTTTTTCCCCACTCAAAACATACCATCAAATAACAGTTTGGATTATAGATTATATAAAAAAATTTAATTAAAAAAAAATTTCTTTCAATTTTTGACATTTACACGAATGCTCAAATATTTAATTTTTATAAAGTTTAAATTGCAAATCACTACAAAATATTTGACAAATTCATCATATTCATAGTCCATAGTCATTTATAAAATCATTTAGTGACCAATCAATCACATAGCAACAAAGTACATGCACTAACTAATATATAACAATTCATAATCTATAGTACTCCACAAAACCATCCAGTTAATCATCTACCAATAAATTTGGTGAAAAAATAAAAGGGATAATAAAAAATGGTATTTAAACTTTTACAAAAAAGTTCAAGCAAGGTACCTGAAGTTTGGTTATGAATAATTTGGTACCTAAAGTAAGTTTTCATGGACATTTTTCTTGCCTAAAGTTTGGTTTTGACAATTTTGGTATTTGAAACAAGTTTTTGCATAAATTTTTCTTACTTGAAGTAAGTTTAATTATGTAAACCCCCAAATTTTCAGAATCGGTTTAGCATAAAACCCTAAACCGGAAGTCAAACGAAACCCTAAAGGTCAATAAAACCTTAGTTTACCGTATCCAATTAAATCCGGCATTGCCGTTTTCTTTGACCCTAGAAAACGAAGTTGAGATAATTAGCTAGAATAGTTCGTAATAACCATATGTTATATAAAAATATCAGTTTTTCGAATTTCGGGTGTTTTTTGAACCCGATCGAACACGGTTCTCGAAAAGCGTGTCCAGGAGCCCGGAATAATAAAAAAATTTTGAATACCGTTAGACTCGTAAAAATATAAGTTTTTTAAAAATATCAGTTTCATAATTTTTTTATAAATAAAAATAGCAGATATAGCTATTATATGCGTATTTTCTTTATTAGTCATATCTATCTTACATTACACTATTCATTACTATTCTACACTATTTTTTTATCTCTACTTTTTTTACACCTATTCTTACACTCTACATAACCTATAAACTTAACTTTTTACCTTTCCCATAACTTTATTCCACATCTACCTTACACATTACATCTTTCATTTATCAAAAAGTCAAAAAAATTAATCACTTCCCCCTCTACACAACCAACATGGCCAACGCTACCCCCCCCCCCCCCCCCCCCCCCCTCCTCATGCCCTCAATTTTGTTTCAATTTTACTTTATTTTAATCATACAAAAATCACTCCACATTTTCCTATAAATACCCCCCCTCCTTTTTCACTTCTTTCATATATTCACTACCCACAAATTCATACAAAAACTCTCTCAAATTTCCTCTCAAAACTCTCCCAAAATACTATCCCAAAACTCTCTCAAAATAAATTCCACAACAACTTCCACCAACAACAAAAACCCATAACCACATAACCATACCAAAGTCTCCTTTAGGTAACTACCTTCTTTTAATTTCTTCTTCTTCATGTCATGTAACTTTACGTGACCATAGTATGAGTTTCCAAAGACTATAAGTTATGGAAACTACATTATGTTCATGTATTGTTCTTGTTCATGCCAATCCATTTATGTTTATGTTGTTTTATTATTGTTAAATATTATTATCTATATATGTATACATATTCTTTAGAGCATATAAGCTCACTTGCAATTTATTTATTTCATGCAAAGCAATTTATTTATTTATTCCTTGTTATTTTAAGACTAGTCTTTAGTCTTAGACTTGTCCTCATTAAGTTAAAACAAGTTTTTTTCTTCTTACATTTTATTTTGTTTGGACTAGTCTACTTCTTAGTTCCGGGAGCCTTGAAAAAGCTAAGACTCCAATACTTGACTTTATTATTTATGTTTTATGTAATTTTGTTTATTATTATTCTCATAATCATGTTCATTTAGATTGTCCAAAAATTTTATTTTTTAAAGATAATTAAACAAAAGAAGAATTTTGTCACTTAGAGATAAGTTTATGTAAAGTATGAAATCTATAAGATAACAAAAATAAACTCATTCCTTTTCAAGTTACAAAAAGAACTCACTATGATTTTAGAAACTACTTTTACTTTAACAAGCACTCAAACCTTTATTATTCCACTTGGTTTTTCAAAAGAAAATATTTGTTGATACAAAGATAAACAAGATGAATGGCTAAGGAATTTTTAAGTAAAGACCTTTGCAAACAAATAGGCAAAGAAAATCTATGGTTTGAAAACAAAGTTAGTTCTTTACGAGAAGAAACCACTAAAATTTTAGAAACTACTTTACTATAAAAAGGTTTCTTAAGTCACATATCGATCTACTTGTTTTTATCAAGAAAATAAATTTCTATGCATGGATGATTTTTATGAAAAACATAAGACATGAGAATGAGAAATTTTAAAAGAAGATTTTGTGAACAAATAGACAAAGGAAATTTATACAAGAAAAATAAATAGGAAGAATAGTGTATTTTCTAAAATAGTAGAAACTTAGAAAATAGGAAATCTATTTTCAAAAAGTTACTTAGGAAAAATAATAAAACCAACGTAAAGCCTTTCTAGAAAACAAAAATAAAACAAGGTATTTATTTCAAGAAATCTACAAAAACAGTTTTTGAAAACTATCGTCTTTCAACCTTGTTTTACTTAAAGAAAAATAATTGGACAACAAAACACTTGAGCATGAATAAATATGAGCTAAGTAACCATAAAAAGAGAATTTTTCAACTATATAGATAACTAAGTGTTTATCAAACGAGTTTTGATTTTTTGAACCAAAGTTGTTTTGTGTGGAAAACTCGTGGTGAATTTTGTCGCCACTTTTTCGGAGCCTATATGGCCTTGTTTGTTGAATATAATTTTGGAAATGGGTAGATCTTTTCGAGTAGGTAGAAATCAGTATATTATATGCGCGATTCCGAGTTAAAATGACCAAGTTATGGCCATTTTAAGTTGAAACATTCCTTTATACGAACTTTAACGTTCTTTTGACATTGTTTTGTCAAATTTCAAGAAAATCATCAAGAAATACTTATTATGGGTATTTTCTTTGGTTAGGTGACCCCGAGGAAGGATTTCTTTACCCCGAGGATTATTACGACTAAGTGGAGTGTGTGAACGACTCATCCACCTAGAGGAATAGTCGACATGGCAGCGTAAGTTTATTTCCATTAAATGCTATACTTGTTGTGCTTGTAAATTAGTTGCACTAGAGTTAGGAAAAGATAAACCGATATGTATGTAAAATAATTCTTTGAAGGAATTTTTAAGAATATCGAAGCCGGAATTGTTTTAAATGATTGTTTTAGTATAGTATTGATTTGTATGAAAATCCTTGATCGCCCTAAATTTAAAAATAATTATGCTATGATTTTATAATAAATGAATTCATACATACCACGAAGTGAGTCACATTGCATTTTGGGTTATTATCCTTGGGTGAGAAGGATAGTAAGCTCATGTCGAAAGCAACACTTGGCGGATGATCCGAAAGCGATTGCTTGGCGGCTTAATGGAAAATGCTTGGCGGAAGATCCGAAAGCAAGGTCAATCAAGTAGATTCGGAATGCTTGGCGATGAGTGCTCGCGAGCATGAATTTTTTTTTTATTATTAAAACTACTTGAATTGAGGTTATGTATCACCAAACCCCGAATGGAGGGCGCAAATCCATTCAACATATAGTTCCCGGAAAACTATATGCTCGTTTGCCCACGTGTTTGTTGCATTTCATATGTTTGATTAATCAACTTGCTTGAATCTTGTTAGAAGAAGTTATTTATGAAAATAGTTCTCACTAAGCCTATTAGCTTATACCTTAATAGATATCTTTTGCAGTTTTCCTACTTATGGTTAAGGCCACGTGGACCATGCGGGCAAGTAATTTTTTTTTGGATAATAGAAATCTAGATAAAGTGTAGTATTAGTAATGATGTATAAATACTCATGTAATAGATTAGTAATTAAGGGATATGTCCCTAAGTTTGTAAAATTATTGATATGAATGAATGATTATTATGTCTGCTTTTCTTAAATGTGTTATTTATATCTTCTTAAACTTCATAATTCCATGTATGGTCCTCTGAAGTTGTAAAAGTACGCCTTACACTTAATATAAAAGCTTTTGAGAATGGCTAAGGTTATCATACTTAAGCTTTAATATTGAGTGTGGCGGACTGTCACGTTTAGGGTACCCTTTGGGGCGTGACAAATTAGGTAGAAAAAATATACATGAAAACTTTCTTTAGGTACCAACAATGTCAAAACCAAACGACAAGTACCTAATTGAACTTTTTGCAAAAATTCAGGTACAAAATTGTTCAAAATCAAACCTTAGGTATCAAATTAAGCTTTTTGTAAAAGTTTAAGTACCATTTTTGACATTAACCCAAAATAATATTATCTACCAACAAAACCATTCACAGATAAAAAGTCATTTGCTAACAAAATAAATTGAACAATTGATACGTAATAAGAGTCATAACTAAATAAATAAAATCTATATTTCACATAGTTAAAACGATAATAAAAAAATACCATTAAGTTACTAATGGAAGAATATATCTTAAACCTAAAAGCAATTTAAAAAAAAAGTTAGTATTAATCAATATTAATCAAATAATAAATATCATAATGAAACAATAAGAACATATATAACCTTTAATCAGTCATCATAAAAAAATTATAGTTATAAATAAATATTATTATATTTTTCTAAAACGGTTTGGTTTGATTTAACGGGTGATGCAGTTTACTCTTTTCAAATTAACCATAAATTTATAGATTGGTTAGGATTGAGAATTTTTTAAACAAAATTGTTTAAAAATCCATATTTTTGTTTGGTTTGATTTGGTTCGATTCAATCAATTTTCTCGCCAACCTCTTGTATATGTGTTACATACATAATCTATATTGTATAACACATAATATTGATTATATATATACATACATATAAAAGACATATAATCTATTTAAGATACATATTATGTTTTTATAATCTATGGATTGTGGATATACATATATATTTTTTATATATGTTATATTAACGGACAATGCACCTGCAATGTGTGCAAAATTGGAAAAAAAAAAGTCAATGAAATTTACAACATGAAAAGTTAGTAAAGTTAAGAATAAACATTAAAAAAAAATCAAGAAAATGAAGAGAGATAGATACTATAGATGCTAACATGTACTAGTAATGACATTGGGTAGTTTAATAGTTTTTTTTAATTTAAAAAATTTAAACCTTGTTAATGCTAGAAAATGCTCTTATTGGTTCCTCTTTTATAATCAAGAAGGAGGGTTAAATTGATTATAACTAAAATTTATTTTTTATCCTTTAAAAGTTTATCCCCTTTATCAAAATGTGAATAAGTTAAGCAAATAAATAAAATAGAACTTGCAGGAAATTAAAAGAGTAGGAAAAGAGAAGTTTGCAAAGCTATATGTAGTGGTTTAGCCATATGCAAGTCTACTCTTCTAGCTTCGAGTTGGGGATCCTGTATTCCATATGGATATGCTCCACTATATCCAATAAAGTCAATTTATAAGATAGTACAATTCACGTTGCTCGATCCTTATAGCTTTCCTTAAGCTAAAATCGAAACTATAGAGCCTAATCTCATAAATAAGATAGAAGACAGCAACAAGTTCCTTCTATCAACAATAAATTAAGTTGAATCCAAAGAAAAGCTTAAAGAACAATGTAGGATAAGTTTAATGCAAAGATGAAATAAAATTCCCAAGAGCCTTTTTAAATGAGAGATAGAATGCACTTGTATTTCTTATCTTTAAAATCAAAACTTTCTTCGTTTTTATTTGTTGTTGCTCAATGGCCATGGATAATGTTGATATTTTGTGCAGTTAGTCTGTTAAGTATCTTCTTGATATTATGGAGACATTTTTCTTGGCTTAGACTTGAGATTCAAATCATCCTAATTTGTTCTGATCTTATCTAGCTGATACAAATAACGTAAATCCCATAAGAGTAGGAATGAGAGAGACTTGAACTTTTGAACGTTGTAGTACCTACTAATCGGCTTATCTTTGAGAAAAAACTCATGTAATACTTGTTAAAAATGAACCTTGAATATGCTCGGAGTTTGAAATAAACTAAAGTTGTCTTGGTAAAATTTCCATTGGATATTAACCAACTTTAGTGGAACATATGAGTATATTACCCAAATAAAATCATTTTCTTGGATCTAGTCCTTTAACATACTATTTGAATTGATCTGGAAAGAATTTGACCAAACCTAATGATGCATATCATCGGAACTAATCTACAGTGATACTGTACATGAACTGTCCTTTTGTCAAAAATTGTAGAAAACCTTTTGGACAACCTTCTAGATACCTGTTAAAACTTCTGTTCTTGATCTTTTCTAATATATGCCTTTTGTAATAACTTCCAGATGTCCTTCTCATTTTGAAGCACTTAAGGAATGTTCTATACTTTTTGATTTGTCACTTATATATGTTTAACCAAGATTTTGTAGATCCCTTTGGATTTTTTCCCTTACGTTAATCAAATGCACAAAAGTTGTTGTACTTCCTTTTATATTATCTGTCACTATTTTATACTTTAAAAACTCAAGGTAATCCTGTACACTTAATAATTCAATTAATTTTCTTTAACTATTTTGCTATTATCAAAAATTAATTTATAGAGAATAACACTCCTAAATAAATTAATATACAAAAATTGTGAGAATACCTGATATAAGGTTAATATTGCATTTACAATAGGAAAAAGGACAATATTAGTTATCACTACTTAAATAGTTTTAATATACAAATTTAGGAAAAAAAATTTAGAAAAAAGACATAATGAAAAAAACACGAGAAAAGAAATAAAAATATAAATCAATAATAAGGCTTTTTAAAAATTTTCCAACTATAAATGTCCTTACTAAACCATATTAAACAATGCCAGGTTTTATTTTATTTAAAAAGGTTTAACTCCTGTAACAAAACCAAACCGTGAGAAGAAAAATGCTACAATTTATGCTCAATTGTATAATTAAAGTAAATAATACAAACTTTACTCTATCGGCCATGTAACTTATATTATACAAAAAATATTCCATAAACATTTTAAGTACAAAATTATAGGTATTGCTAGTAACATTTTGACTACAAAATTAAGTGTAATGCACATCTGTATTTGATTTCATTTTCTTTTTGGATGTAGATATCTCATTTTGAAATGACATTGAAAACACAACATATAATGATAATTAATTATGGTAAAAACAAAGAGCTGTTATTACTTTCTAGTATTAGCAATAATGCAAAAAATAGAATGTTGTAACAATTCCACATGTAATGAACTAGAAAAAGGAGAATCAAAATATAAGAGGAAAAAAAATTAGAAATGAACTATGCTATAACATGTCACCCCTATTCTTGATTATTTGAAGATTATCATAGGTATAGCTTCATTCCACATATAAAACAAAATAATCTAACTCAAAACATATAGCTAAAAACACTTATATTACAGATAATTCACATAAGAAGGTTTTTGTAATTCCTAAGTTTTTCCTATCTTAAGTTAAGAAATTCAATATCACATACCATAGATGATGACATAATAATTACATAATTGTCGGTAGTAATCTATATTATGTGAAGTATCTAAAACTTTGTTTACTCAATGATCAAAGTAAATAGTTCATTAGGAAATAAAATGTACCAACAACAAGACTACATGACAAGAGTTAGAATGTCACTAAATATAGATATATAGCCATAACTTTCAAGTGTAGTGAATAGTTAAATTTTTAGAGTACATTGGTTAGCAAACTATAGCTTAAAGATAAATTGCTAGTGTTAAGATATGCACGATGGAAACAAATAAATGATTTGAATTATTGAAATAAGACTTAGATTTAGTATTTTAACATTAAAAACATGAAAATGAGAATATTTTGAACTTATATAGCATAAATCCTAATTTAGTTTTAAGGCCCTAAGCTTTAATAGAGTAGGTGAAAACTCTAATATTACTTAATCGCGTAAACGTAAAAAACTAGAAATCAACTCAAATTATTTCTAATAAAATTTAAGATCTATAAATCTAACTTAAATATTTTTGTTTGATATTAATTAATAATTTGTCTGTATATTCATCAATATTTATTTGATATCATAAATTATTCATTTTATATACATTATTAATGCTTAAAACTTAAACTAACACGTGTAATTTTTCAAGAATTTTCCAATTTATGGCTATCAAATGGAAATTCAAGCCAGAAGGAGGAATCATATTGTCAAAATGATAACTTTCTCCCACACTGCATAATTAATGTTGATAGTGACAATTATCATATGAATACTTTACACATACATACAATTTAGATAATCTCTTGCTTTTTCTCTCCTCCTAGGCTCCATTTTCATCACAAAACTAGACAAGTTACTTAATTATTTAATACAAATGAAATATAATATCAACTCATCAAAATTTCCTCCACAAGTTATTTTCTTACTTAAACAAAAACCCATTCTTTTACTTTCTTTTTCTTTTCCACCGTGTTTGGCAATAGCAACCCAAAAACAATTCCTAAAGAAAATACATCATACACAAAGTCTTAAGAGAAGAAATAGAAAATCACTAAGTTCATATAGAGGTAAGAACTTCTCCTTAACACTTCTTTATATAAGAATTTTAAGTTTTATATAACTTTATCAACCCCTTTCTTTCTTTAGGGTTTCGGTATTCCTAAGAAGAAGAAGAAACTATCTTCAATCTTTCTCAGATTAAGGTAACTTCGTTCTCTCTCAAGGTTTACAACCATGTTTATTTTTGTGAATCAAACAAAATGCTTTAATGTGCATGCTTAAGGATTTAGGATTGTTCTAGGGTTATAAGCTACTAGTGCATGCATAATTTAGTATGTGATACTAAGTTTAGTAAGTATGATGAGTAAATAAACTAAATCAAACTAAAAAAGGTAATAAGAAAGTCTATACTCTTAACTTGTTACTTTGAACATATTTAGAGTTTTAGTACTCTTGCTAAAAATCTATAAACTAGTGCATTAAAAACAAATAAGATAGTTTAGAAAGTTAAAAACAAAGTTAGAACTACAATAAATACTCATACTTAAACATTTCAATATATGAAAGAATGACAATTCTAAGTAATCTAGTAAAAATGCTAATCATGCCCGTTATTATGACCATTATTCTCTCAAAAATTAAAAATAATAGCAATCATGGTCGTGATATAAATTGTGATCATCACTAACTTAGTGTTAAAATTCATCACGACTGTAATCTAAGGAGTTATCTTCTCGGAACTTAAAATTTATAACAATAAAATCCATGATATACCCCATGATCTCCTCGGATTTCAATTTTAACACGCATCACGCCCGTGACAAAAGTCGTGATCTCCTCTGGAAAAGAAAGCAATGCCTATTATGACCATGACCCAAGCCGTTATCTTCACAAAATGAAAATTTATGCTTATCACGCTTGTGATCACTTACCTTGTTTCATCCCCACCTTCATCACACCCATGCTCTACTTTCCCTAAACAATATTTTGAAAGTCTATAAAAACTTTTCTAATATATCTTTAAGTGATGAAAAGATAAACAAAATAGAGAATTATGAATGACACTTAAGCACTAATAGGATTTGTTGTCTAGCTATATAATTAAGTAATATGTGTTTATTATCTCACAAGGACAAGAAATCAAGATTTGGACTTCCTAATAGATTACTAAGAAAACTAAACAGGATGCACACGTGAGTAACTTGAATCTTCTCACATTGCTTGTGTTTGTAATATAGTGGCATATATTATGAAGCATAATTGGAAACTGATTATATGCATGGGGATTGAGAATAATTCATGTTGTATGGTGTATATGTGAATGACAAACTATAATATTAAAAGTGATAACTATTTAGTTGGTATTGATTGTGTAATGTGAATTGAGGATTGTTTGAAATTAGTATGGTCATTAAGTAATATGATATAAATCTTGATTGACCCTTAAATGAAATGGACATGCGTTGTACAATTGCATAAATTGCATTCAAATGGTAATTACGCTATGTATTAGCATTTCGATTCTATGGTAACGTTGAGTTTTTTTTTTTAGTAAATAGAAATTGAACTTTGGTTCTACAAAAATGTTACCATTGCTCTGTTAATTCCATATGAACTAAGCAGGCATTGAAGAACGTCGCTTATAGTGTTGACATGAAATGGCTAATAATTAGTAGAGTTTTACGTTCTAAGGTTAAGTTAAACTATAATATTTTCCATATAAAATAATAAATAAAGATGAAAAAACTTCTCCTTTTTTAGTTCTTAGTCTCTCTTAGGTATGAATTATAAAAGCTGGTTCTTTCAACCCCCAAGAGAGAGAGTAAATCTCCATTGGTTTGGATTATGGTCATCTACACTATGTTTGTCATAAATGATTGATTGTTGCATTGCATGTTTGTTATTAAACTTGCTTTACATTGATTTAATTGTATTAAGATTTGGTTATTCATGAGCTGTGTAGTGTTCACACTCCAATAGATTGCTTGTTTACATAAACCAACAGGAAGGATTAAAACTAAGAAGTTGAAACTAGTATAAGATAAGAAAGAAGTTCAGATATGGGCTAGAGAGTAAAGTTGTTAATGTAAAGAAGTCTTTTTAAGACTAGTGGTTATAAAGTTATGATGTAATAATTAAGGACTTATTGTAATGTTAATCTTGTATGTGACTTATATGTATGCAATATTTATTATTCTAAATAACCTATCGAACCTGTTATAATGATCCATGCCACGGAGGAGCATTTTAATTGTGCTATGTACATGTACCTTTCTAGAAGCCTCAGATGGATTAATACAAATGACTATGACTTCAATTTGTCATATGTTATATTGATACTACTAGGGTACTTTATGGGGGTATAACAATTTCCCCATACCCCAACTTTTGGAGACTAATTTTTTTACAAATGAACCTCTTCTTAATTTTAGGCTTTGAAGAAATTTTGCCAACCTATCAAATAAAGGGTAAAAGAAGGTGAAAGATCATAAACTAAAGTGATCACAATAACTCATAATTCTAAAGAATTGATATTTAAAAAGAGAAAAAAAAATACACAATATGTATTCATAATAAGTCCTCATGAAATGCATGTGCTAACTTCAAGCATCACTTGATTGTCCAGCATTAAATATCTCACATAGGTATTCAAATTCCAATTTGCCTAGCATGAATATTAATTCAGAGTCTTCTTTTGCTCTAACAAATGCATTATTATGCTTCCCATGTATCTAATTAAAGAGGATGCCAAAGTCCACCTAATTAAAGAAGAAACTACTCCATCTCCTCCCCTTCATAATGATTTATTGCTTCCAAGATAATTGTATTCTTAAACTTAAAACATGGTGCAAAAAATCGTAACTTTAGCTTATAAATTCCAAATTGTTATTGCGAAAAAGATCCTCCATCAAATCATGATATAGAAAAAACTTAAAGATATAAAAAAATAATATGACCCCTCTCAGTCATAGCTTTCTGGGTAATCATGTTGCTAAGCATGGAAATCACACATGTGAAGAATTCCTTAATAAGGCTCCACTACATCAAATCTAATTATGCTTGCTTAGTGAAGAGTGTTTTGATGATTATTCTAATTTACCTAAGATAAATGCATAAACTATAGGATTCAGATTGTTTTGCCAAGACCACTACCTAACACGTGCAACAAAGTCGTCATCTATCCTACTTCATTGAGACTTCGAACACCCGACGACATCATCACTTAGTCATATCGATGCATCTCATCTATTGAATTTTGCTAATCAAGAATCAAGATCAAGAAAATCACAATATAAACCACAAAACTGGAAATACTAATATGCTTCCTTAAATATATGAAGATGTTAATCTTGAGAAGTGCTTCATGCCCTGTAGTTTGTTGTTCCAACCTACCAAAAGGAACAAACAGAACACGACTTTTAATGATAAAATTGAACAATTTGAGCAAACATTAATGAATGACTTCAAGGTATATATGAATCCTTTATTTATAAGGAAAATGCAGCATATATTAATTTAATGTATGTTCATGCTAGACGACTGATGCATCAATAGAAATCAAGCATGAAAAAAAAAACATCAATTCATTGAATTCATGGAGCCATTTAAAACATTACTGATTAAAATTCATTCAAAACCTTTAAATTAGACAATACTTATAAGCTAACCAAGCTTGAATTCACAAACTTGCTGATGGTAAAATTCTTATTATAAAATTTTTTGTAACGAAATTTAAATAAAAAGGAAAGTTATCTTAATAAATAAATAACCCACATGAGATATAATAATGGAAAGTGAGAGATCAAGAACAAAAATGAAAAAATCCAGACCACAAAATCAAACTTGAACACAACCCATTATTTATGACTTCTTAAATCATTGAACCAATAACTTAAATTAAGATCTTTGTCACACCAACAATAAGCTAAAGTTATTCCCATCATCGTACCACTTCATCTTCAACGTCAAATGACCACATCATCTTCAACCAAGCCAGAAAGCTTCAACCACCCTAGAGAACTAGTCCAAAAATCATCGTTAGCCATTATCATCTTCCAAACCTATCACATTCAAACCAATAGGCACTTATTGAACCGATTGAGGCCACTACCACTTCGCTATAAAGAATTTAATAAAAGTAAACTTGTTTTTAACTTATTTTTCTAAAACCCTTTTTTGTAAGTGAAAGAACAATGTAACGTATTAAAAAAAGGAAAAAGAAAGGAAAAAAAAGAAGAAGGAAAAGAAAAACAAAACCTGCTACTAACCTCGATCAATCGCTGCTAAAGTTTGAAAATTTAGAAGCTTTATTGATTAAGTAGTCGGACGTGTCATCACTTGATAAAAGAGTAAAGAGGACAGGATAGTTACCAGAAAAATAAAAATAAAATAAAATAAGAGCAGTTACAGTACAATGGAAGGAGGAGGATGAGTAAGGTTTTTTTTTTTTTACATGACTTAGTGGATTGGGTTAATAAATAGTGATAAATAATAGATATATAATATACACATTATGGCAGTTACATACATATACATATCAATATAACATATGTTATATATAATTCTTATTTTATATATACACTGTGTATTATATATATACGTATTACATAATCTATGCAATGCGCATATATACATTGTTCATATAATTTATAAGTAGACATCGATCCAATCGCAAACTTAGAATATGGAATTCAAAGGGATCAAATAGGAAATGATATTTTGAATCATAGAACTATAATGGAATATACGATCAACCAACATTTATCGAATTTGAAAAAGCATAAGAAGAAATGGTCCGATCCTCTTATTTTTCTTTCTCGAACGGAGGGATCCGTGAATCGGGATCCTAATACATATGGATACATATAATCCAATGGGAGCAAGAGAACTTGTTTATTTAATATAGCAGATGAATTGTAACATATATGAAAAATATATATTATATATTTATAACCAACACATATTATTTATGTATTGATATTATATATACATAAATATATATTATAAATATCTGTTATATATATTGTGATATATATATTTATAAGATATACATTACATGTAATTTATATTTTAGTTTTATATAAACTCTGTAAGTTATATATACACATGTATTTATATAATCTATACAACTTATTGTTAAGGCACAAGTGTGGGATTCCCACATGAGAAATATGCGTTTTAAGTGAAGAGTTTATAAGAAGGAAAGACGCATTAACCCATTGCCTTAAGGTTTTGGGTTATAGATGGTGTCAAGCTCATTTTTATATCCTTTCATAAGCCCATTTGAAGTATTTCTCCCCATTGAAAGCATACTCTAGATCCTAACAATTGGTATCAGAGCCTGGTTCAGCTGGAAAACTCTCATGGTTGGCAGACCATATGGAAAGAAGAGCTTTGTGATGTGACTCGATTGTGAAACCTATGTTAAGTAGACTACTCACAAAGCGAGTTTAGTGGAGTCAATTTGATAAGCTCTTGAGGGGAGTGTATAGCCCTGTGGAGACGCACACTTGAGGGAAGATTATTACGGTACAAGTATGAGAATCCCACATGAGAAATATGAGTCTTATGTGAAGAGTTTATAAGAAGAAAAAACCCATTAACCCATTGCCTTAAGGTTTTAGGTTATAGATAGTGTCAAGCTCATTTGTATATCCTTTTATAAGCCCATTTGAAGTATTTCTTCTCATTGAAGACATACTCCAGACCCTAACACTTATAAATGTTATATATATGATTTATAGTTTAATATAGATACATAGTCTTTTATATTATATATAATTTAAATTTTATATGTCCCTTTCATGTTATGTATACGTCATAAACATAATCTACACTACGTATGTTATTTATATAATTTCTATGGTAATATAGATTTATCTAATACATCATATATAATCTATATATTATAATGAATAAATTATGTCACGCCCTGAATGGTACCTTAAACGTGGTAGCCCGCCATATATAATATCAAGACTCAAGAATAACCACCTTAGTCATGTGAAAGTCTCAGTATTACATGTAAGGTGTCTAGCACGGTAATAGGAGACGCTTTTGGGAAGTGTGATCTAAGCAAGTAAAAATGAACATACAAGAATCCAGGAATAAAATAGATCATAATATTAATAATCAAAGGTCTATTACGTGATTCTTAGGAGCATACCCTCACTAAATTCCAAGGACCGAAATAACTAATAGTCTTTACAAATAATTTAATACTACATCAAAAGATTTCAAAGAAATTCTAATCTAATCCTTCAAGTAGATTTCCTTCAAAAGCTCCAAAAGAAAACTTACGCGGATAAGAGGAGACCTTGGGTATAAAAACAGGTGTTCGTGAGAATGCAAATATCTATAGGGGCGTAGACTTACGAGGCTTAGTGAGTAAATTCCAAAATTCATACTTGAAACAAAATATCAACCAAGTTTATTAAACAAGCAAATGGGATGCAACAAGCATGTGAGCATACAAGACATGATTTTCCGGGAATCATATGTTGAATTAATTATGCCCTTTATTCGGGGTTGGGTATTCCGGCCTATTACAGCCACTACTTCTTTTAAAAACATTTTTATAGATCTTACCGGCTCCTATACACCATCAAAACATGTAGTTATTACCGGCTCCTACACGCCATCAAAACATATAGTTATTATCGGCTCCTACTAGCCACCAATTTATGTAGTTTGTACCGGCTCCTACTCGCCACATACATAATATACTAGTTATGCCTACCAGAGGGGTGGGTACGGATCGGTTTGGTTCGGTTTTTCCTAAAACCAAACCAAACCAAACCAAACCAAACCATAATTTACGGTTTGTTTTTTTTTTCCATTCCAAACCAAATCATTAAGTAACGGTTTGGTTCGGATTATAAATTTTTTAAACCATTAAATAACGGTTTGGTTCGGTTTGGATTACGGTTTAAAGCAAAATTCTAACTAAAAATTTTCCTTGTTCTAGTTTTTTTATATTTGTGTAGATTTTTAAATATTTATATCATTTTACAAAATTGATATTATAAACCACGACAAAATACTTTATAAATTCATTATACTTTTAATCTATAGTTCTCTATAAAATCAATTATCCACCAATAAAATACATTCATTAACCAATACATAGTAAGTCATAATTTATGATTTTTAATATAACCATCATGTCAATTATCTACCAATAATTTAGCTAAAATAAAAAATCATCTATCAACAAAATTCGTCAATGAATAAAATGACCAGCTGACAAGATATATAAAACAATTAATACATAATGAAAGTTTATAATTGAATAAATAAATTTTATACTTTACAAAATTAAAAGTTATTAAAAAAATAATAGTTCATCATCAACAAAAAATTACATATCATGAGCTTAAAAAAAATTTAAAAAAGAACAAGTTGATTTTAATTAATATTCACCAAATAATAAATATCAAATGGAATCATATAAACATATAGTAAAATATTATTATATTTTTCTAAAACTGTTTGGTTCGGTTTTACAGATTGGCTTGGTTTACCTTCCAATCCAAACCATAAATTTACGGATTGGTTCGGATTTGAAAAATTTCAAACCAAACCATGAAAAAAAACCATATTTTCTGTTTGGATTGGTTCGATCGTTTTTTTTTTGCCCACCCCTACCTACCACCACTATCATACACTTGTCCCACTAATTGTATAATAGCTAATGCAATATGACTCAACATATGAAGTGCATGTATTAACTTTTTTTTAAAGCCTAGCCGTTATATTTTTATTTTCTTACAGGTGATCAACCAATTTCAGACACTTCAACATACTAATAAACATACAATTTATTACAAGCATTCCATACTTCGATATACTTAATATTCTTTCAACATGTTATCATACAACTTCCATTTTATCTTTCCTTAAATCTGATGCAACTAAATTTATAAGCACAAACATAAGCATGAAAAATAAAGGGGAGTAGACTCACTTGGCCATGATGATACTTCTCTCTTATGGATGATTCGATCGGTAATTTCACTAATTGAAATAATCCTCCGGGTACAAATACTTCTCATCGGGATCACCTAATCAAGAAGAATACCCATAATGAGTATTTCTTATTGATTCTATGATATTTATCAAAAACTATATCATAAGATCGTTAAAATTCGTGTAGAGGGTAATTTTAACTCAAAATGGCAATAACTTGGTCATTTTAACTCGGAATTGCACATATAATATACCGTTTTCTACTTATTCGAAAAGATCTATCCATTTGTAAAAATATTTTCATCAAACTTAGTCGTTTGAGCTCCAAATAAGTGGTGATCAGATTCGCCACGAATTTTGCAAGACTTACTTTTTCTTCTTTTTACAGAAACTTGTACCAAAGATATAGATATTATAATGGTTGGAAAAACCTTTAAAATGTATGTATATATATATATATATATATTCATTGACTCATATCAAATGCATGAATTTAATGAAGTTGCCTTAATAATGAATTTTTGTAAAAGCAAAGTCTTCTAAAAATTTTGAAAAAGTAAAACTTTTAAAAATTTCTACTTAGCTTGTTAGAAAATTTTCTTAAGTTATTTTAAATAAGTATTTTCTTTTCCTTAATTCAATTTCCTTAGTTTTTTAAATTTCAAAAGAAAGATTTTTGTTTTTCTAAATTCCTTATAACTTAGTTTCTAATACTTTTTGAAAGTAGTAAAAATCTATTAATTCTATATTTTCTTACATTTAAAGAAATGATTTCCTAGGTTGTTCATTAATTTTATTTCTTAAGATCATTCTATTTTTATGAAAGAAAATTTCTTGGTGTTTGTCAAACTAGTCTATTTGATATTCAAAGTATTGATGGAAAAGTGAAGTTTAGTAAAACTTTTGTTTAAACAAAAACTTGAAATTTTTAATTTTAAAGAATACTTTTCCACTTTGCAATTTTGTGAGGTGTAAGTGTGTATTATCTAAGAATTTCTATATTCTTTGGTTTTTAAATTCTATTATGAGCTCCATTAGATTTCTTAGAAAAGATATACTAAGATAGATTCTTAAGTTTTTATAGAAAATCATTTCTTTCCTGATAACATTTATTTTGAAAAAAACTTCTATTTAAGGAAACCTTTTTCCTTCTTTATCTTATTGAGACAAAATCAATATGTTCATGCATCATTATGAATATGAAATTATGAACTTATGAAAATATAAGAAAGACATAATAAGTAATAGAATAAGCAAGTTAATATAAATGTCAAGTATTGAGAACCTTAGCTTCATCAAGGTATCCACGAAACTAAGGATAGACTAGTCCCAAAAGAAATATAAAAAAAGGAAGAAAAGATTGTTTTGACTTGATGAGGATAAATCTAAGACTAAAGACTAGTCTTAAAATAACATGAAATAAATAAATAAATTGCATAACTTGAAAGTAAATAAATAACAATGAGCTTATATATTCTAAAGATTATATATAAGTACATAATTATATCTAGTTACATATATATAAGAGGTTAACATAATATCAAGAATAATATGAGTAAAAATAAAATAACAACATAAAAATATATGAATACATATTCATGAACCAGAACAATACATGAACATAGTGTAGCTTTCATAACATTAAGTTTAGGAAACTTACACCATGGTCATATAAAGTTACGTGACATGGTAAGAAAGATTTTAAGAGATTTCTTACCTAAAATAGTGTTTGTAGTAGAAGAGGATTTTGAGAAGAAAATTTTTGAGAGTTTTTGGAGAGTGTTTGAGAGGGGAGTTGGAGAGAGTTTTAGAGTGTAATTTTGTGGGTAGTAGATGTGTGAATAAAGTGAAAGAGGAGGAGGGTATTTATAGGGAAATGGGGAGTGAATTTTGAGTGTTTTAATTAAAGAAAAATTGAAAAAAATAAGAGAGATGATTTTTTTTTTGTATTTTTGTGTATTAAAAGTAATAATATATAAAGTAGATATAATATAAAGTTATGGGAAAGATAAAACGTAAAGATAATAGATGTATGAAGTTGTAAAAGTAAGTGTTAGAAAAAGTAAAGATAAATGAATAGTGTAATGTAAAGTAGATGCGACTAGTAAAATATCAATAGTAAAAAAATACGTGTATAATTGCGATATATGTGATTTTTAGCTACCGAAAAATTACAAAACTGATATTTTTGAAATCCTTGTATTAAATCGATCCTAATGGTGTTATTGGAATATTTTTACTATTCCGAGCTTCGAGACATACTTTTCAAGAACTGATCCTGTTTGAGTCCGAAGGACACTCGAAATCCGCGAATATGATATTTTTGTGTTTCCTCAAGTTATTACAAACTATTATCACTAATTAACTCAACTTCGTTTTCTAGGGTTAAAGAATACAAGAATACCGGATCTAAATTCTAGGGTTTGTACTAGTATTTCGTTGACCTTTAGGGTTCCTGGTTGACTTTTAATTCTAAGATTAAGCTTAACATTAACCGAAATTTTAGAGGTTTACAAATTATGTATTTTATAACCTATTGATTATATATATAATTAAGTCATATATTTTTATACATATATATTTATAAATATTTTTTATAAATGCTAGACATTCATAGATTATGTTATATATATGTCTATGTGATATATGTTATCTATTATCCATACTGCATATATTCTATATAAGTTATACATATGTATATGATCGGTTGAATTCATATTCATAATATAACACAGGTTATGCATGTATGGCTTATAGATTATATATGTAAATGCATGTGTTATATATATTTGTTATAGATATTAGATTTATGTATTATATGATCCATATGTGTTGTATATATGTGTGTGTATATATTTTAGTGAGTAAGTATATTTATATGAATATGTATACACTACATATTTCATTTGCTTAATATGATTTATGTTTTTTTATATGTTATACAAATGCTATACATAATTCATCATATGTTATATGTATATATAATTTTTTGTTAGGTGTGAAAAGTTTTGCCAATTTGTGATTTAGTTAGGGTTAAATGGTCATATTATTTACTCTTTTATTCCCACTAAAAAGGAAATAGAAAAATTAGTAGTAGTGAAAATTCTTAATCCTTTTTAGAATTAAACAAGATAATACATATGGTGTATTTTGGAAATAGTTGTTTTATTCCCCTTCTATTACCTTTAAGTAAATCAGTTAAAAGAAATTTGTAAAAGTTTACTACTAGCAAAATAAGAGGTAATAAGTGGCACCACTACTGTATTTGCTTATTTATATATTTATTTTTATTTTCTTTAGCATTAAGTTTAATTAGATAAATGAAGTTATTTCTATTTGCTTTAAAGTTGCTTAACGCTTATGCCAAGACTAGTGGTAGGTCATCTACTGCCTAATGGGACACATGGTTAGTTGGAATAAAAGTAGCAAGTTGGTAAGTGCTTTTTGAGTGGACTTGTCATTGGTATGGTGGGATAATGAATGTTAATGGTTGTCGTCGCTCCAAATGAATCTGCTTAGGAGCCATAACGGTGGTATGGAGCACTATATTGTTGACAAAGATTCTAGTAGGAGACAATTTGTATATGATGTTGTTAGATAAATTTTGTTGGACTTGGATGCTGCCAAAGTCTAATTTTTTAATTAAACCAACCTGGTATGAAGCACCACATTGGGTGCCGACTAATTAGGATTTGAGTTGAGAGAGGAGCACAAGGGTGACAAAGCTCTCCTTACAGAGTTTTAATGTAGCTATATTCCCAGCGTTCGAACTCGAGACCTCTAGTTAAGATAGAACAGTCCCATGCCAACTCATTTATGTGCTAATAGAAGTTTTTGGATAATAAGATGCTGGAAAATGGTACATTCCATGAATCTTTCAACCAGATTGTACTTGTTAGATTGTTGATTGGCTTATTTCTATATGTAAGATTAGAACATCAAAATCTTTTATATTATTATTTTTCAATCAATCCAAGTGTAAGATCATTGGTTGGATTATGGTCCTGTTGTAAGACTATGGAAATTTTTAAGATTTAAAGAGTGTGAAACCCCAAGTCTTAGGTATGTTTATTGATAAGGGCACATGACAAACTATCATACCATATAGACTTAAGACATGATAGTATATTTATTAGGATATATAGTTATTTTATAAAATAATAATGTTGTAATTAATAGTATGTTATGAATTATAATACAATGTATAGATTTATAATGTAATGTAACAATGTCAACATTTAGCAGAAATAATATATTTTTAAATAGATATTATTATTATTAGTGCACAATGTAAATATATATACAATGAAATTTTATTATATTACACAATCAATATATTTATAACAATAATAAAAGAATTAATAAAATTATATAGCATGATACTTATAAATTTTATTAAATAAAGGTGAACGTGTCTATTGTCTTTTCTAAAAAAAAATTTACCTAGATACAAACAAAAATTTAATTACTTATTTAACAATGCAAATATGCATTTAAAATTGGCAATTCATATTTTCTTGAAATAATTGCATCATGCATATGCGATTTAGTAAAATGTGTTTGGGGCTGAATCGTATGTCATAAATACGATTCACATATGAATGATGTTTTTGAAAAGCCATCATATGAGAATCATATTTATGATGAGCAATTCACAAATGTTATCATTTAACAAGTTTATTTGGTGGGTTGGTAATTATACAATTTCTTCGAAATTATTAATTATAATATACTATTGGATCATACACTCGCACTTCCCGTGTAAAAATAAAAAGTGTGGGAACGGTTTTTGTTAGAGAGAGTAAAAAAGGAGAAGACAGAGAAAGAGTGACCAGCAAATACAAAAAATAACTGTTAAAGTTTCGCTTTGATTTTTTGACACCAAAGATTAGATTTTCTTAATAATATATAGATAGATGATGTAATGTCAAATACTGATAAATATAATTTTGTATTTGAAAACAAGTTACCTATACAAAGAAAGCCCTTGACGGAATGAAAGTTAAACTATGGATAAACTCATACGATGAAAAGACAATATAACTGTTATTCCTTTCAAAATTTAGCACTTTAAATTAAAGATTGCTATGTGAAATCTCATGGATACGCATGATTATCAGAAGGTTGATAAAAGTGGCAAACTTTCTTGTGAAAATACAAAGGCTTTTTCATGACGATGACAATGGATCTAGGGGAAGATTTGCATGTGAAGAGACAGGACCAGTATGTGCTAAGAATTAACATTGATATGTTATTAATAGGCTTGCAGTTGCAGCCCATTTATAATTTTTGGCTAAATATTTCTATACTATACTATGGCTATGATAGTCCTATGCCGATAAAAGCTGAAGGAAAAACATGATAAAATGCGGTGAGCGTGGATCGAACACGCGACCTTCAGATCTTCAGTCTGACGCTCTCCCAACTGAGCTATCCCCGCGAGATGAGAAGATCGCACGATAATAAAAACTAAATATAATCTACAGTGCTTTTTCCTCACATTTCCATTAGCGTGTATAGTCATATGAAAATAAATGTATAAACAAAAACAAAAATGTAAACAATAAAGCAGAATAAATACGATATTTTATATTTTGTGTACGTGTCAATATGGTAGATGCAATACATTAGTTTAGATTCACCTAAAATCACTTTCCCTTTTTTTTTTTTTCTTTTTATCATTTTAAAATTTATTATTTATGCTTGCTTAATTGTAAATTGGGTAAATGCTACAAATGAGATATGAATTTTGACTAAATATGCATTTAGATACCTATATTTTGATATTTATTAATTTAGTACTTAACTTTGAAACTGATCAATTTAGTACCTAAAAGAACCATATAGGATGACAGTGTTAATGAATTTGATGAGGGTACTATTGGTGTATACGAAAAGTTTTTTTAAATACTAAATTGATCAACTTTAAAATTTAAACACTTAATAGTATATTTTACCAATATTCAGGTATTATGTGTGATATTAACCCCCTAGCATGAGGTTTTTCTTACTTTTAATCAAATTTGGTAAACTCTCACGTTGCTAGTTCTAATTTGATAGAGGCTCAAGAAAGAGAGTATGCATTGCACTCTAATGTGTAATAGACCTACAAAATAGAACGCAGTTAGTGGCATATAGTGATTGGGCTCAGCATGACCACTCTGATGGTTAAGTTAACAAGCATGTCGATTCAAGAGTTTAACGATTGTAGTAGAAAGAGAGCTTAGATAACATTTCCATTCTAAAGAAGTGGAGAGAGACACTTATAAGCAACACATCCGAGGCAATTGAATGCATTGTGGGATCATGGATGAATGGGCAATTGGTGATGGTTACGACAGACATGGGATGGACTCATTAATCCACATTCACACATGCTGAGCATGACCAAAAAGAGTATACAACAAGACACTGGGTAGAGTGTCCATCGAATGCTACAAGAGTCAGTCAATACTTTAATCCAAGATAAATGGTGTCTTAATGGGCTGCACCCAAGATAGGAGGCACATAGTCCATATTAGATTGTCAGCACCTTGTAGTCAATTGTAGCAAACATTACCACAGTCCAATTTGGTTCAAAAACTAAACCAGACTTGTTGTTTCCCAGGTCCTAAATTTAGGAGCCGGATTGGATGAGGTAGGCCGATTCTTGTCTCTACGGAGCTTTAAGCTTTTACGATTAGGAACAAATACCTATGATTTAAAAAAAAAATAAATTTATTGTATTTAAGTAAATATATATCTTCCTTTAACCATTCTTCCTCACCCTCATATTATAAAATTTTTTTAACAAAAATAACGTGAAAGATGTGAAATGTTATTCCTTAGTGGACTTAAAATTAACACAAAAAATTAAAATAAGGAAAAAAGGCAATAATAAGAGACATAAATTTGTGTTGATTGGATCATCACCGTCGATTAGAGGTGGAAGATTCATATTAAAAAATGAAAAGGATTTTTCTTCCCTAAATGACATGAGCACCACAATCATTAACATCATCACCGTCTTTCACGACTATGGATGCAACATGGTTGGATTTTGGACGGATTATATAGACCCAAAACCCTGTTACCTAATAGGGTATACCAAACCCGACCCTATAAGCCTATAGAATTTTCATGTTATATTTAAAGCTGCCATATAGGGTTTGATTTAGAACTCGGAACCTAACTCCATAACCTTATTACCCTTTTTTTTCAACATATTTTCAAATTTTAGTAATAAATTTAAGAGATACCGGTGCTTCTGACATATGTTTTTATATATTCAAAAATAAAAAGATGCATGTGGAATACGTGGAATATGCGGCAAACCACATTCATGATTCAACATTTAGACGATGACGTAATATCTTAAGGACATGGTTAAATTTAATTTTCTCTTGAGGCTAAAATATAATAGACATCAAACAATATTAAAGCAAACTTGACTTGAACAAATCTTAATAAAAAGTTCTAAAATCCTTAACTAATCTAATATACATGAAAGGAAAAAAAAAAATCTCTAGGAGGTACAAAAGATAGTAGCTCCTCCATGTCTTTTTTCCTCTTTTTACCCCTTTCGTAATTAATTAATTTATTTTTTGAATTATAGTATCTACTTGTTGGATGTCCATCGAGTTTGTTATACGATCAAAACCTGACCTTATAACCCTATAGGGTTTCTACTATATATTCAAACCTGATCCTAAAACCCTATAGAGACTTTAATGAATCGGATGAGTCGAGAACCCTATAATGGCCTACTAATTGTATCCTTGCATACGACGAAGGAAGATAAATCGAAATAGCTCTTGCAATGATATGCTTCGAAAGAAAATCTCTTTGTTAAGTTTAGCGTTATGGTTTATTGTTTGAATTGGATTTAAATCTTCTAGTATAGAGTTTGTTGTTGTTTTAAGTTATGGCATGAATGGATTTAGTAGTGGGATGACAATTTGGTAAACTATGAGAAGGGATTTGGTCGAATTTTGGTCTTCCAGTAGTTCAAAACCACATCTCAATTGATGAAATATTTAGTTTCTTTGAGTTTCCATTTATGTTGTGTTGATGGTGTTGATTCCATCAACTCTCTATATCTCAATATGTGTGCGTATGTCTCTTTGGTTTTTTTCCTCCTAAATTTCTAGCAAAGAGCCTTTGGTTCAACTGGTTTCTTAAACCGCTTATAGAATTAGCGGGTCATGACCCATCGGTATTGTTGGGTCCAAATTGCCCGTGACAGTGTAGTTCCCAGTTTAAGAACTACCATGGTAATTCAAAGTCAAATCCCAGGTTGGAATCGACCCATGCTAGTGTATAAAATGTATGGGTCACTAGGGTCTGCTGAACTGAACCAAAACTAGAGTCGTAGTCGTAAATCTGGTTATTGATTTTAAGGGACTATTGGTTCCTACAATTTGATTCCAGTTCCTTTAAAATCGAGAACCATGGTATTATTTTAATATAAAATATAAAATTAAAATAATTTTACTTAATTTAAGGTTAAAAAATGTAAAAAAAATATTTAATTTAAAATAAAATTGAGTCTAAGAATAATTGTCTTTAGCTCATTTCTCAAAATAATATTTGGAATTGTGCATTAATTTAAACACAAATACCTCCATTTTTAGTTGCAATATTAGTAATGAGGAACATTGAAATATTTAAGAAGCAAACAAATCTCACGAAATAATAATAATATTATGGGGAAAAAAGAGTTCACTTTCCTTGAGAGTCTATATGAATCCAACAACACATCCATTTACTTCGTTGAACGAATATGGTTATAATATAATTTCTATTACTGAGAGATGGAATAGATCTATAATGGGATTTTTCTTTATTTAAATAGGGTACTTTTGGAAAAAAGACAATTCCAACATTGAATTGTCATTCATAGATTCGAGTAAGAAATGACTATTCAATATTTTTTACAATAGGGATTTTTTATGGAATCACTATAAATATCGTAATAGCTATCATCTATACTATTAAAGCAAAACCACCCCATTTGGTGTCTTTAGTATAAACATTTTTAATATAAATGTTTTTAATATAATGTTTTTATCATATGGCAAATAATATTTTTCATATCCCTGAAATCATAAAATTAAATAGAGTTTGAATAGAATTAAATAGGAATTGAATAGATACAGTTTTTTCTATTTTTAGCATATCGGCGTAAAAATTTTTTGTCTTTGAAATCATGAAATTAAATAGGGTTTGAATAGAATTAAATAAGGGTTGAATAGACATAGTTTTTTCCACGTAAAATAAATTTGGTATCCCTGAAATCATGAAATTAAATAGGATTTGAATAAAATTAAATAGGGGTTGAATAGACATAGTCTTTTTCTTTTTAGGTGTAAAATATTTTTGATATCCTAAAATTATGAAATCAAATAGGTTTGAATAGAATTAAAGAAGGTTAAATAGGCATAGTTTTTTTCCTTTTTTAGTCTTATGTATCTTTAAATACTGAACTAAAGCTCTAATATTATATTTATCTATGGTAGTTACCAAACATGAAAAAGTTACATGTGAAAAGTACAATTGTAATTATGATTTGTAATTAATTTCCTAATTTCTAGGACTAATTAACATTGTCCTCTTCCAACCTGTCAAAATAATATATCGTTGGGTTATTTTATTTGCCCACGCATTACGGGTGCGTCGTTTGCTTGTAAGTAATGATGTTGTAATGGAATTGCAATTAAAACAAAGTAAACAAGCATATTGTATATAGGAAATAAATTTACACTATTTACGTGAAAATAATTTATATATTTGTTTATTATTTATATTTTTTCCTAATATTTTTTTCTTTTTAATTGCATGAAACCACCTGAATTGGTGGTTCAATCGGTTCTTTAATTGGTTCATGAACCACAGGGTTATGATCCAACAAGTCATGGAGTTTGGGATAGTTGAACCATCGGGTATTTAGCTAGTTCAGACCTACCTCAGTAGATCTAATCTTGATTTGGAAATTGTTGGTGGTAAGTTGGGTTGTTTTTATGTTTGAAACTGACTTGTGGTGACATATAATTAAGTTATTCATACAAATTTTCTAGTAAAATAAACCTGGGTTGCATTCCCCCCTCTTCTAAAAGTTGTAGTTGATACTTGATTGTAATTTAGGAAAAAAAAAAAAAAAAAAAAAAACTACACTTCATCTCATGAACCAATCTAGCTTCAAACTAAGGGTACACTTTCAATTTAAGGGTACATTTCTCTATGTTACTATAAAATCTCAATTGATTTTCCTTTTTAACAATAATCATTTTTTTTTATAATCTCTATGTTTCCTAATCCTAAATAACGTGCTTATCGTCTTATACATTAGAATTAACGTGCTTACAATTTTATACATTATCATTTTTTTCCCAGCTCACCCAAATGGTCTAATCTTTTTTAGTTGGTTTTAACCATGAAGCTTTCGGTATATCCTCTATTTTTTGCTTAAATTCAAAAGGATTCTTCTTATTTTAACAAAATCATTTAAGTAGTGTGTTTATACTACAACTTGCTTAAGTCCTTTTATACCGGCCTAAAAAAATTAAGTCCTTTTATGTTTTTGTTGGGTTTATAAGTTCACTATATTTTTTATATTGCATCACATAGTTCTATATATAAAACCATATATCATGAGAAATAATTTTTGAGTGACTTTATATAATAGATCAACACAAACATTTAAAACATAAGACTACATGAGATTTAATTGAATCTCCACATAAAATTAGCGGCCTTAAGTGATTCGATTAAAACATAGAAGAACCCTTAAAAACTTTAAGTACAACGCCGCTACTCATGTTGAAACTGTCACTAACTCGTAGCAAAATCTGCCTTAGACATTGTCTTCATTGGCTTGCTGATGTTCAGTTGCCTTGTCAAGACCAAATTCCTTGGATAATATAGTTGGCACCACAAAATTTGCGATAAGGTATGCTACCAGCATTACCCCAGTGCAATAAATTATCGACACATTTTGAAAATGGAAAAATTACATATCAAAGGATGAACTCGGGTTGAAAATTTTTAATGGTATAAGATGAAGATAAATGTTATTAAAATTAGTGCTAATAATAATATGATTGTAATAAGTCTGCTAGTTCATTTTACTGTAATTGCAATTCCATTATAATATCATTCCTTATGAATAGCTATTGCAATATTTAGATTACCATAATAGTAATTCCATAAATAATTCATATTTCAAAAAACATTGAACGATAATTCTTTATTCAAATGTATGAATGACAATTCAATACTATAATTATCTTTTTTTCCCTCTAAAATATCTCCATTTAAACAAAAAAATTAACAAAGAGAAATCCTATTATAACTCTATTTCATTTCTCAGTAGTAGCAATTTTATTATAATCTTATTCATTCAGCGAAGTCGGGGATGAAAAATAAAGATAGTCCCACGTAGAATACAAAAAAATAAAAAAACTAAAATATAACTCAGAAGGTAGTATGCTTTGATTGCATTAAACTTTAAGGCATTATAAACATAAATCTTTCTGTCCTCTAAATAGAACCGGATACCGAGGGAGATGCTGCGGCGAGAGCAGAGATGGGACTAATGGCATCGGTTCTCATGGCAAGCTGTTTTGACATTTTAAGGATGTTTGGAACATTGGAATGCAAGAGAATTTTACTAGTGTAGGAAAAGCTGTGTTTGTGCATGTGAAAGAGATGAGAATGGTAAGGAATTAAGGATTGTTTATGCATTTCATAGTAAACTGCAAATATTGAAGGTTGTTTTCTTTGTTCTTTAGCAAGTGTGTTTCTATGGTCAGTTTGCAGAACTCGGTGTAGATGTTAGGTTATTTTAGGATAATGTTTTATCCTGCCAGAAGAAAATTTTATCTTTTAAGTGGTCAATGTCAGTGGCAATGTATTTAGAACTGAAACGCAGCGTTTTTGTCTTGCTATCTTTGGCCCAAATTATTGTGCTGTCCTTTAGGTAAAATTAAAATGAAAACTATTAATAAAATAATAGGAACCTACTTGTGTCCAATCTATCAATTTACGCACAAGATCTAACAATGAATTTTGAGACTAATGTTATATCAATTTTACCTAAATATTCAATTAACTATCTCAACTTTTAATTAATGAATTTACTACAAGATTTAACTTTTTGTGTACACCATTGCTACCTAGACCGTTAACACCGTTAGTGACACCATCGACCAATAAGAATATGCTATGTGTCAGTTGATGTGGCAATATATTATTTTTTATATGTTTTGTAATGATACTTATCATTATCATAATTGTTAGCACAAATAATTAATTTTATTATAATATTTCCTTAAAGAAACAACATAAGCCATCAAATACAATAGCCCAATTTGATTAGAAGCTCCCTGAC
The DNA here is from genome assembly GCA_024138025.1 of Combretum micranthum. Taxonomy (NCBI): domain Eukaryota; kingdom Viridiplantae; phylum Streptophyta; class Magnoliopsida; order Myrtales; family Combretaceae; genus Combretum; species Combretum micranthum. Next base: position 222,077 of record JAMXBD010002042.1, read on the forward strand.
TCTCTGATTTCATATTATATTTTAGACTGGTTTTTAAAATGTAAGCGATGTGGACATTCATCATCTTCCTCTCTTTCTCTCTTTCTGTGATCTTCATCTTCTTTCTCTCACCATCCTTCTCTTTCTCTCTCTAACTAAGAGCCTAGACTTTCTTCTTCATCGCAGTTGACTCTAGCTCCAATCATCAACCCATCCATCTTCGGTGAGACCCATGACCATCTACAAACACGAACCCATTCACCAATTCACTAAATCGTCTTGAGTCAACTAATCAATCCTTCGAGTCAAACCAACCTTGGTCATCTTAAACTACCACTCCATAGCCACGCCATATGTATTTGAAACCCTTCTTGGTTTATAAGGTGCCATGAACCAAACCTGCGTGTAACTTTTTGAGGAAGCATGAGGCTCCGTTTTTGGTTTGGTAGAGTATGGAGATGAGATTGATGTGATCACTCCAGTTAACATTCTCAAACAAATATCTAAAATGCCTTATTCAATGGCTAGATTATTGATTGCAGTCCACGAAAAATGTGTCGTAGGTTGTAGTTATATTTTAAAAGGACAAAGTCCCACATTCCTTAGAACATATTCACATTACTTGTTTATAAGCCCTCTTCTCATAAATGGGCTAGTAAAAAGTTAGAGAAAAGGTATGGGCTCACGCGCACAAAAGGCTTAGGCTGAGCTAGTATAATTTCATGGATTTGCCCCACCCCCTACCTCAGAAAGCGTAAAATAATAGTATGGGCCTGATTCAAGAAGATATTTTATTTCATCTCTATTTTTGTTATTATTTTTAGTAAATTCGGTTTCTTATTTAATTTTATCCAGATGATATTTTAAACAAGCCTTCTTGACCAATTCAAATATTGGTTAGCATGAAATCCTAATTTCAACCTCCGCTTCTCCTATAATCCGACCATTTTTTAAATTACCTTATATACCCATTGTAGATATCATTTTTCTATCTGTTGCTTAATTTTCTCTGTACGTTATTTATGCCATTCTATTCCTTATCTTAACTACCATAATTGAAAATTCCATGGGTCTTCTCTTTCTTTTCTTTTCCTACTGTTCGTACTACCTAGTACATACTAGAAGTCTTGTTGAATCCTAGAGGATACACCTTTTTTCTATCGTTATTGTTTTATATACTAGGTGAATTACCCTTAAGGACAATGCCTATGTCATGCCCTAAAAAGGAGGCCTAGAAGAAAAACCTAAAGTAATCATATCAAGTATGCATCCAATATATAAGAACCATCTTGTAAGTCAGAGTTTTGCATACCTTTACTTAATGTTTACTAACCAACTTTTAATTTCACAAAAACATTTTAATAGCTAAGGAAATACAAATTCCCACGGTTCACCAAAACCACAGAGAATCGGTATCCTCGACTAAACAGTAAAATAGAATAGATTATATACATATTACAAAGCCTTGAACTATATTCTAACTCAACTAATCTATTCTAAGCTTATCACATATATTACAAAATTTCTAACTTAATTACAAACATATAAATTCTATTCTAAGCTCATCTTCTTATCCTCAATAGCTTCACTAAATGTAAACTCTCTCTTCATGTAATCTTAATTTGTCCCAATCCTGAGCTATCCCTGCACAGAAATTATATGGGTGTAAGCTTAACCATAGCTCAGTGAGTAACGTGACCAAATCATACAACAAACAAATATCAAACAAGTTTTATTAACAAACATATGCAATACCATAGTCAACCATATGATATGCACATTTTGGATGACCAGAATCCAAATCAATGGAGATTTACACCCTCTCTTGGGAGTTGAAGGAATAATTTCAGTCATTCATGCCAAGAGATCAAAGAACTAAGGAAGGGAGTACTTTCTCAACTTAGAGCACTCATCTCATTACTTTCTCAACACAGTGCATTCAGCACATTGCTTTTAGCTCATAGCTTTCAACTATTTCATTTTGAAACTCATTTATACTAAAAATAACCTCAAACTTTCCCTTAGCAATAATTAATGAGGGAGGATTTTATTTCAAAACCAGTTTTATTGAACATAGCCTCTAACTTTCCCTTAGATATAACTAAGGAGGAAGGAATTCAATTTGAAACTCATTTTATCGAAAAGTAACCTCTAATTGCTCCTTAGATATCACTTAGGAGGGAAGATTTTATTCTAAAATATATTTTTTTGAAAAATAACCTCTAACTTCTCCTCAGACATAGATAAGGAGGGGGGATTTCCTTTGAAATCCATTTTATCGAACATAGCCTCAAACTTCTCCTTAGAAAGAACTAAGGAGGGAGAACTTCATTCTGAAACTCATTTATGTTAAAACTTAAATCTCATTTTGTATATACATATATATTGCTAACATAATCACCACTTCACCTTAGAACCTTAGAAACTCCCTAAGTACTAACACTTTTCGACCAATATCCACACATGCAACATCCTTCGGTGCCAATTAGTTCCTGGGATATTGACAACCCTATGGTATCCAGTTAGAGAAATAGATCCACTGGCTTTGCTTAGGACTACCATAGAATCTACATGTTATCATGTGATATGAATACCATGCTAATGCAAGTATATTGCCTTGCAATGCATGTTCATTTAATTAAATGGCCATATAGCATTAAGTTCTTTTATTAGGTAACCAATCATTAACAAATACTCACCAATAATCACAATCCAACCATTACAAGCAATATATTATCACTTTCACTGTTAATTTTTATCAAACAATACAATCATTAAACGACATACAATTACCCCATCCCCGCTCATAGTTAGTTATGTTTTATCTTAATATAGGTGCAAATAAGTTATAATCACAAACAAGGTGATAAAACAACGTTATCCACCAGACATCCAAGATAGGTCTTAACAATCCTCTAGGAAAAACCAACTCATCCCCACCACCAACATCCAACCATCATCAACATATCATCAACATCACCTTCATATAAGAAAACCAAACAGAAATAGAATATTGGGTAAGGCTAATACAAAGAATATATCAAAACAAACAACTATTCAAGAAATTAAATCCATTTTAAAATCCTATTTAATTAGACACTGAGTAGGAACCTCGTCATGGCTGTAAAGATCGCCCTATTAAAATATGGACAGTTCTCTATTGTTTGTCAAAGTATTTCTTTTCTCTTTTATGATTCATTCATTAAAGAAACATCATCATGTTATTCATATACAAAAAAATACCCATTTCCAAAGCAAAAACACATTTGAAAAAAATATTCTTCATATAAATTATAGTTATCCTAACATATCATTCTAATCAAATTATTAGCTATTAACTCATTTTAATTGAATCCTAACCAAACTAATTAGAATTAATCATTTAATTCAATTACTAAGTCATTTTTATCAAACTTAATCAATCTAATTCATTTTAGCTGTCTAAAGTTTATTTAGTCAAGTTGAACTTAAATTGATTAACTAAGTTCATTTTATATCTAAGATTTACATTAACTTAAGTCAACATTGGCAAGTTTATTAAACTTAATCAACTAATTCATTTTAATTCATTTAAGTTCATTTAGTTAAGTTGAACCTAGATTTATTAGCTAAGTTTATTTTATACTTAACTACTCACATTTAATAGGCAAACACAAGTGTTCAACTTTGTTTGAAGTATTTGTTAAAACTTAAAACAAATACTTCAAACATAAAAGTTGTAGATATCTTTTTAATTTTTTTGTAGCATTTTGAATCACCGCAATCCGAGATCGAATGATAAAGTTATGATCAAAATACGAAACAGTATCACTGTAGGGGAAACTAAACGGTCATTTCAACCTAGGGATTTTACCCAAAAATGATCTAAAAGTGAAGCACTCCTCTAAATAGGCTGTTTTAAGGACCGTTTGCTCCATACACTCCCTCGAATGGGCCATTTCAAGAGTTGTTTCAACTTAGAATCTTTACATAGAATTTGAAACACCTCTCCAAATGCCCCTGTTTGAGACTCCTTTGTTGCGCATGAATTTTCTTTGTTTCTTTTACATCTTTTTACCAATTTTTACATATTTTACTTCCATCAAAACGTCATCTAAACATCATACAAGCTAATTTTCATACTCCTAACACTTCTATATTCAATCCAATAATAACAAACACCATGAAACTCTTTCATCAAACCCATATCAACTATTCATCATCTTCATCATCAACTCCACATATATCAAGCATCAAACTAACATACAAACATAAGCAACAGCTAAAACAAAGTAAAAATAAAACTTATCTCTTTTAGATATCATAAACCTCTTGATTTTCTTTGTCTCTACTTTCCCTAAGCTTTTGAAACTTCCATGTTCACGGCCTCCATGTTCTTCCATGTTTTCTATCTTCATTTTATTCTTTAATATCTTTTAAATTTGTGATCTTGAGTAGGATTTGAAAGGAAAAAGAAAAGAAAGAAGGAGAGGAAGAAGAGAAAATGTAAAGGCAAAGAAAAGGAAGGGAAAAAGAATAAGAAAATGACAGCTCCAAAAAGAAGGAAAAGAAAAGTGATTAAATAGGATAAAAACAAAATAATAAAATATATTTGTGAGTAAAGGAGTTTGGTTTAAATCTTTCAAATGATTTTCTTGAATACCAAAAATAATTTGAATATGATTTCAAGATATACAACATATAAATTAATAGTTTGAGTTGAAAATCATGTTTAGAGACTTAATTTTATAAAAACTTGATATTTAGTTTGAGTTCATGTTTAAAAAAACTAATATTTTTAAATATTAAATTAAATTCAAAATTTACGGGGATTAAGCAAAATAGACTTTAGGAAAATTGGATAGTTTATGACATTTTATAAAGTTTGATAAATGAGCTTAGGGAATTTGGGAGCATTTGTAAATTAAAAGAGGAAAGGTCTAGTTTGTTAATTGTAAGCAATTGAATAAACCAATTTATGAAATGAAATAAGATTTAGTATTTATAAATTTACTAAATATTGAAATTGAATTTTTATAAGAATTTAGAAATTTAGAATTAAAAGAAAATAAGTTTAGTTGAAGTTTATAAAAGATAATAGGTTTGATTAGTTGAAAGGATAGTTAAAGCAATTGGCTTATGAAGGAGTTATTTGAAATCTCAAATCCAAGTTAATTAATTGATTAATTGGTTATGTCAAGCTATTTAATTTTATCTTATTAATCACTTTACTTGGTTTAATTAGATTATCCAAGTTTAATTTCTAATTTAAGTTTTAATTCGAGTTTTGCTATTCTTTTTCATTTCATAAAGAAATTTTAGTTCATATGTCCAATATTTATTAAGCTTATTAATTGAAGATTTTATGGTTACATTGTTTTGTTTATTTATCAAATTTATTTGAATTTCTTGTGATTTTCATTTTCTACAAAATATTTCAAGATTTAAATGTTTTCTTAACTTCTACAACTGATATTCCATGTAATAGAGCATATACAAACAATAAGAATTAGTTTAGCAATATCAAACCTTCACTTACTCGATTTTTGAAAAAGACTCATATTCGACAAAGACAACGAACGAATGATAACACAATTGGACTTGATTCAACCTAACTTAACTCGACTTGACTTGTCTCTTGACTTGATATGACATATGATGACACAGCATAGACTCACACCACATGAAAAACTCAACAATGGAAGGTTGTTGACTTATTTTTCTATTCTTATCTAAATATATATAACAGAATGCGTATAAACTATACAATGCTCATATTTTTTTTAATCATTAAAGATATTATATTTTATAATTTCTATTAACGTGATCATCTTGACGAGATTGAAATCAAGATGTTTTAGTCTTGCTTTTTACACATGAGTCAAAATTTACCATCTTTTTATATGATACTAATGAAAGTTTTGGAATAAAAATTGTGTTTCAAAATTTTGTTGATATTGATTCAATTTTTTAATCAACAATTAAATCGTTTTTATTTTAATATTTTTAAAATGTGAAAAAATTAGGAGTGATTTTTGTGATTTCTTTTAAAACATTTCCAAAACTTCACATTATTAACTTAATGATTTTCATATTTAAATTGTATTATTTTGGATTATTACAGCCTAGCACCCTTAAGAAATTAGTGTCTTTTCTTAAATTTACCAACAATCTTAAGGATAATTCGATGTGGCCTCTGATTTACCTGCTCCTGTGGCTTCCACGGTCAACATTGCTACTGCCATTCATGAAACTGCTCTAAATGGCGTTGTCCCAATGCTTCCAGCCATTCCATTTGTAAAGCCATTTCTAGATATATAAAAAATAGAAATCTTTGATGGAGACAATTTTAAGAGATGGCAAAAACGCGTTTTCTCGGTTTTGGACATGTACGGTGTTGCATGCACTCTTATGGATAATAAACCAATGGATTCAACATCCAAATAAATGGAACTTTGAGTTCATGCAAACAAGGCATATCACCACCTATCATAAGTATCTTATCTAATGAGTTATTCAATGTCTTATATTCTTACAAAGAAGCAAAGGAGATTTGGGACTCCATGTTCCTAAATGCACAACTAAGATGTATTAAAACAAAAGTTCGTTATTGGAAAATACTATAAGTGGGAGATGGTCGGGATAGGATATTAAATTGTAGATGATGAGTATCACAAGCTGATAGAAGACCTCAAGTCCGAAAACATTAATCTACAGGAGAAGTTCGTAGCTGGCTTGCTGATGGAGAAACTACCTCAATCATGGAGTGACTACAAACAACAACTTAAGCACAAGCACAAGCAACTTTCGCTTGTAGACCTCATCACACACATCATCATTAAAGACACCAACCAAAGGGAATCTTAGGTTACCAAAGGAAAGAGGTTGCAAGTAGGGCAAATTAGGTGGATCATAATCGCATAAGCAATACAAAAGGTATGAAAAGAAACCTAATTACAAGCCTGAAGTCAGTAATCCCACTTTTAAGAAGAGAATGCAATTGCTTCGTGTATGGCAAAACTGGACATCATGCACCTTAGTGCAGGAAGAGGATGGGAAGAAATGACAATCTTGCTAAACCAAAAGTAAATTTGGTTCAAGCGGATGACATAATTGTTGCGGTCATTTCTATAGACATAGTAACTAATGTAAAAGAATGGGTCATAGACTCTGGTGCTGCTAGGCACATTTGTGCAAATAAAGATGCATTCATGACTTATACAAAAGTTGAGGAAGGGAAAGGACAAGAATCTGTTTATCTCGGTGATTCTAGAACTACACAAGTTCATGGGAAAAGGAAGGTTCTCCTCAAGCTCATATATGGAAAGACACTAGCTCTGAATGAGGCGTTACATGTTCCCAACATTCGAACCAATCTGATTTCTATGGCATTGTTGGGAAAAGTGGGGGTGAAAGTGTCATTTGAGTTTGATAAAGTTTTAATGACAAAAAATAATGTTTTTGTTGGCATGGGTTATTGTAATCGTGGTTGTACTTAATGTTTCTAAAGTTATGAATGAAAATGTTACTCCTTATGCTTACTTGATTAATTCTTATGATTTATGGCATGGTAGATTGGGATATATTAGTTTACCTTATATTAAGAAAATAAAATCTATAGGGTTAATTTAGGATATTAATTATTCAAGTATGAGTAAATGTGAAATTTGTGCTGAATCTAAACAAACTAAAAAAACATGCATCTATTTTTAGAGAATTTGAATTATTAAATTTAATTCACGCTAGTCTTGGTGATTTAAACCAAACAATGACTAGAGGAGGTAAAAGATATTATGTAACATTAATAGATGATTTTTCTAGATATACTAAAGTCTATTTGCTTGAAATAAAGATGAAGCTTTTGACATGTTTTTAATATACAAAGTAGAGGTAAGAATCAATTAAATGAGAAAATTAAAAGAATTAGATCAGATAGAGGTGGTGGGTATGTTTTACTTAATGGATATTGTGAAAAAGGAGAAATAATTCATGAAATAACTCCACCTTATTCCCTAAAATTTAATGGAGTAGTTGAAAGGAAAAATAGGACTTTAAAATAAATGATTAATTGTATGCTTGTAAGTTCTAATGCACCTGAAAATTTTTAGGCGAAGCCATATTAACTGCATGTCATTTGCAAAATAAAATACCTTATAAGAAAACAGTAAAAATACTTTATGAACTTTGGAAAGGTTATTCTCCAAATTTGAAATATTTGAAAGTGTAGGGGTGTCTTGCTAAAGTTATGCTTCATGATCCTAAGAAAAGAAAATTAGGTTCTAAAACTTCAGATTGCATGTTTGTTGGTTATGCCGAACACAGTGTTGCATATAGATTTCTTGTATTAAACAGCGATGTGCTGAATTGCAATACAATTGTTGAGACAAAAATGTAGATTTTTTTGAACATGTATTTCCTTTAAAATAAAAAATTATTCCTAATGCACAATCTTCTGAAAATGCTTCTAGAAATGTTTTTGAAAATGAAGAATTAAGAAGAAGTAAAAGGCAAAGGAAAGAAAATACCTTTGGAAATGATTTTTATACTTATCTTGCTGAAAATGATCAATTAACCTTTTCAGATGCAATTCCCCTTTTGATGCAACTTTTTGGAAAGAAGCCATTAAAATACAAATTGATTATATTTTACAAAATAATACATGGGAGTTAGTAGACTTACCTCTTGGAGCTAAACCTATTGGTTGTAAATGGATTTTTAAAAAGAAATTGAATCCTGATGGTTCAGTTGATAGTTTAAAGCTAGATTAGTTGCTAAAGGTTTTACTCAAAGCAAAATGTTGACTATTTTGACACTTTTTCCCCTATAACTAGAATATCTTCTATTCAAGTTTTGATTGCCTTAGCTTCAGTTTATAAACTTGTTATTCATCAAACGGATGTAAAAACAGCCTTTCTAAAAGGTGATTTGGAAGAAGAAATTTATATCGTGCAACCTAAAGATTGTGTTGTTCCTAGACAAGAGAAGAAAGTTTGTAAACTTCTTAAATCTTTGTATGGTTTAAAATAAGCTCCTAAACAATGGCATGTAAAATTTGATGAAGTTTTATTAAAAGATGGTTACTCTACTATTGAAGTTGATAAATGTGTTTATACAAAACTTATTGATAATGATTGTGTTATCATATGCCTATATGTAGATGATATGCTTATATTTGGTACTACTCTTGATTTAGTACATAAAACTAAGTCTTTTCTTGCTTCTAAATTTTATATGAAGGACATGAGTGAAGCAAGTGTTATTTTAGGTGTTAAAATCATAAGGAAGAATGATAGTATCATGCTATTGCAAGAACATTATGTTAAGAAACTTTTTAAGAAGTTTGGACACTTTGATGTTAATCTTGTGAATACCCATTATGATGCTAATGCTCAATTAAAGAAAAATAGAAGTGATACCATTACTCAATCTGAGTATGCACGGGTAATTGGAAGTCTAATTCATTTAATGAATTTTTCAAGACTTGACATAGCATATGCTAAGTGTAGATTTAGTACGTATACACACAATCCCAATTATGATCATTGGACTTCACTAGTCAAAGCGATGAAATATCTGAGAGGTACCATGAACTATGATATTCTATATAGTGGATTTCTCGATGTATTAAAAGGATACAGTGATGCCAATTGGATATTCGATTCAGATGAGACAAAATTCACTTGTGGTCATATATTCACCCTTGGTGTTGGTGCAATTTTATGGAAGTCAACCAAATAAACTATCATAGCTAAGTATACTATGAAGTCAAAGTTTACTGCTCTAGAATTGGCTGAGAATGAGTCTAAGTGGTTCAGAAACTTCTTGGCAAATATTCCACCAGGATTAAAACCTATACCATCTATGTCTATACATTGTGATTGTTAAGCGACAATATCTATTGCCAAGAATAAGAGTTTCAATGGGAAAAATAGACATATTTGATTAAGACATGATGTAGTGAAACAGCTGCTAAAAGATGGAATTATCTCAATAGATCATGTGAAGTCAGAAGTGAATTTGGCCGATCCTCTGACTAAACCTTTGGAGAGAAATTTAATAAGTTAAACATCAAGGGGGTATGGGACTAAAGCCATGTTGAAGTATCAACAATGATGGTAACCCAATCTACGTGATTAGAGATCCCATGAAATAGGTTCATATGGGTAATAAAAAATCATTGCTTGATTTGTGTAGCACTTTGAAATATTATCCCTCCTATGGTGTGTAATGCTAAACTACAAAGAAAGTGAGATTGTGCAAAGTTCTTAATCAAATTCCATATCCTTTAAAGGTGGTGTATTCTGCAGTATAAACTTGATGGAATGACCTATATAAGTATGGAGTGGAGCCGCTCCTATGAGATTTGTGGCAAAATCTCTAGAGCACTCATGAATAACCAGGCACACACATGACCTATTAGCACAAAACCGTGATGAATAGTAAAAATCGTAGAGTATATGTGATTAATGAACATTTGAGCTAAGAGCAAAATTTCTTGGTTCATAGAAGCATTAGGCTTTACTATTTATTTTGTAAGTTATATTCATTTTTCTAGATATGGTTCATAGTCTTAAAGATACTAGATTCGAGGCATAATACTAGTATGAGGAAACCTAACAATTTTTTTTATCTCTTTGTTTTGTCCTTTTGAAATATGTGGGGGATTGTTGCAGGTTGTAGTTATATTTCAAAAGGAAAAAACTCACATTCCTTAGAACATATTCATGTCACTTGTTTATAAGCTCCCTCTCATAAATGGGCTAGTAAAAAGTTGAAGAAAAGATATGGCTCGAATGCGCATAAGGCTTAGCCCCCCCCCCCCCCTCGTGAAATAATAATGTAGGCCTGGTTCAAGAAAATATTTTATTTTATCACTATTTTTGTTATTATTTTTAATAAATTTGGTTTCTTATTTAATTTTATCCGAATGATATCTTAAACAAGCATTCTTGACCAATTCAAATATTGGTTAGCATGAAATCCAAATTTCAACTTTCACTTTTCCTATAATCTAATCATTTTTCAAATTACCTTTTCTATCCATTTTAGATATTATTTTTCTATCCATTGCTCAATTTTCTCTACACGTTATTTATGTCATTCTATTCTTTATCTTAACTATTATAATTAAAAATTTGCTAGGTCTTCTTTTTCTTTTCCTTTTCTGTTCTTGTTGTTCCTACCGCCTATACATACTAGAAGTCTTGTTGAATTTTAGAGAATACGTCCTTTCTTTTTTGTTGTTGTCTTATAAACTGGACGAATTATCCTTAAAGAAAGTACCTAGCATGCCTCAAGAAATTGAAATCTTTTCTTATTTTTACCAACAAAATGTGCCATGTTTTTCTCTCTATTTTTTTGTTTTTCCCGTATAGTGAATCAGACAGCCTTTCATCATGATGTTAGAGGACTGTCAGCCTTTCATCATGAATTTGGTTGCGAGGTGGTTTGAGTTTTATAACGTCAATATTGGTCGTGGGGTGGAGATTTTCGAAGGGAGAAAAACATTAAAAAAAGTAGGTTTTTGCCTGTGATTAGGTTCGGTATTTTATTTTGTTTTTCATTCTTCAAACAGAGCACTCTTAAATTGTGTTCAATTTGCCATAATTTTTTTCACATCAACAAAATGAATTTATAGATAAAAATACTTTTTATATACGTATTACATATCCTAATATCTATTATGTATTGGAAGATAAACATATATTCTTTCACGTGTAAATAGTGACTATGATCATGAAGAATGACACCAGTAAATCGATGAAAAATATCTTAAACAAAGGAATAAATAAATAAATAATAAAGTCAATGGTTTTTTTTTAAGTTAACGAGAACATGCAGCATGATCGACGCGTCGGTTGTCCACTAGATTACTTCTAAACTGATGAGTTATGGATTTTATGCTTGCTTTCATCCTCTTTCTTCATTTATTATTATTATTTTTTATTTTTTCCCTCCTCCTGAAATGAATTCGTACAAACCAAAGTTAAGTAGGTGTTTTAAGTGAGATATGACTTGATGCTTTATGATGAGGATGGATATATTTCTTACTTTCGATGGTGATATTTCGATGGTGATATGGTTTGTCCGATGATTATGCCGGGTGTTGTTGTGATTTACAACAACGCAATTAACACGGATCTTCATCATAATTAGTTTCTGCTTCAAAAGATTATAAATACATATTGGTTCACCTTATGGTGAAAGGATGTGGTTGGTGAAGAAGAGATGTCAGAGAGAGAGAAAGAGTCCCAATAGCATCTGGTGAAGAAGATGAATTCTAAGAGCCAATTGTCCTACATTGCTAATTTCTAAACAACTATCCCTATTTATAATGATGATATGACAACATGATCAAAATGAAATATTATGTGGATTTTGGGTTTGTTAGTTGGGTGCAGATTGGGTTAAGGAGTGGGCCTAAAGTTTTTTTTTTTTTCTTTTGGTTTATAAGGAATAAAACTAATTAACAATATAATTACGGTGGTAATAATAACTAAATCAAATAAAAAAAATTATAACAAAAAAATAAATTTAAAAAACAATATATTACCACGTTAGCAACACATGGCACATCCTTAAAAGTCGATTGTGCACATTCTTATTGGTTAATGATACACATTCGTATTGGTTGATGGAGCTACATCAGCTAACGCTGTTAACGAAGTTAGTCTAGGTAGCATTGGTGTACACGAAAAATTGAATTAGGTAATAAATTGACTAATTAAAATTGAGATATTTAACCAAATATAAGTAACGTTGAGGTAACATTTATGGCATTAGTGCTTTGAGGTAGCATTTGGACACTTGTTAATGGAAAGAGTATAACTATTTTTAAACTCTTTCCACACAAAATAAGAATAATCTAAGAAAAAAAGAAAAAAAAACTTAAATATATAAACCATTCCTCATACAAGACCAATTAGAACACCATTGGAAATAAAACTTTGTACAAAGACAGTTGAATATTTTGAACCGTGTGAAAAAGTAGGGAAAAGGGAAAAAAAATCTTAATAAAAAATTACAAAAATGCCATTAGAACAAAAAATAATTCAAAAAATAAACAAATTGAACTTATCTTTTGAAAAATGAGTTTGAATTATATTGAACTGGTATGTTTAAGTTAGATAGACAAAAAGAAGTTGTACATTATTAAAAAACAAGACTTCCATGACCGATAGGTTAAAGGCCTTAAATATGCACCAACCTAGCAACTTGCTAGGTCAGTAGACGAGTCATGTATTGTATGGTTGAGCAACGCCAATAGATCATACTTGTCAGTGCAGGTTAGGCTAAGTCACAGGTTAAACCCAATCATGCCCATGTCTAGCCATGGATAACAATGGTTATATTATTTAATTATTGTTATTTAAGTTTCTTAAATAAAGCTTTTTTATTTAATTATGTTGTAAATAAAGTTAGGATCAATATCACATTTGGTAACTTAACTTTACCAATCCATGTAACTAACTATATGAAGTTTAAAAGAGTCAATTTACTACCTATAAAGTTTTTGAGTTCATTCATAATATCTATATGAGGAAATTAGTTGCAAAAATAAGGCAAAGTTCACACGGTGAAATGCAAAAAGGTAAAGCTTAGGTGGTAATTGATACTCTCAAACTTTAGGTGGTTAATTGTTCAAATTGGTAAAGTTCAAATACCAAATATGATATTCATTCAAATAAAATTGAGTTATTTAGATGCTGGTAGGCATGTTGACAACACATGGCTCACTCTTTCCCCAGGCTATCTTGCAGCTCAATCAAATGATATTCATTTCAATTTGGGCTATAAGTACTCGTCTAGGCTATTAAAGTCTTCTCTTCATAATCGTTGGTTAATAAAAATGATCTATTTTACATAGTTTCTCTATGTTAAACATTCATAGTTTCCCAACACTTATTTACGTTATGATTCCACTCGCTGGAATTTCTGCCATTCAAACTGATAATATCTGGCTGAATAACTTTAGTAGCGCTCGAGCATCGCTCGCGGCCTTAATTCTTGTAACACTGTTTATTTTATTTTTATTATTATTTTTTTTTTTTGCCAAGACATCAAGCTCCTATATGGCCACATTGTCAATATGAACCACTTATATCCCTAGACTTCATTGGCTTAATTGGCTCTGAACGCTCATATAATGTCTTTAATTAATAAATAGATAATTGTTAAATTAATATCTCAAAAATTTAATTTAATATTTAATGTTGTCAATTTAATACTTAATAGAATTTTTTATAGTTACTTTAACTATCTTCTTAACACACTGTTTACAGAAAATAAAAAGCCATCATATGATGAAATTTTATTAATACTCTTAATACTATGAGTAATGGTAAGCTATCTTTTCCATGTCAGAAATATATTAGTAAACGGTATTAATGAAATAATAAAAAGTAATTAAATCTTTAATTGGCAATTAAATATTCAGATATCAAATTGACATTCTCTCTTAAAAAAAAAAAAAAGACCAAATTCGAGTGTAGAGATTGATATGGATTTACAACGAAATATCCATGCCAATTGCCATGTTATCGTATCAGTTTCACTTTATTCTCTTGATCATCTTCGTGGTCGTATTGCGTTAAAGATTACCAGCATTGTAGTTACAGACAGAGTATGTAGCAGACAAGTCTTTTCCTATGACAAATGCATGTTACACGATTTGGAATTTAGGATGAGAGGATGGAAGAGGGCAATCATGAAAAAATTGGACATAATTTCACACTAGAATTACAGAAATTCTTCATAAAATCAGAAGGGGAATGATAAATAAGTATGTACCTCGTGGGATGTTCAGTATGCAAATCACATGAATGAATAATATACCTACAAATCAAGAACGAGAGGAAAAAATTGCTACCATCCAGCAAGATAGAACTGAAAAAGAGAATCCAATTAGCTCCAAAAAGCACCAGAGAAGCACTCACTTCTCGCAGAAATTCTCACCGTGGAACGTGGATTTAGGGACAGAGCTGTCTGGCCGTTATTTTCAAAGAAGAAATAAAGTAGCAAGGAGTGAAGCTAAAGACGAAACAAGGAAGCAAGCAACAACCCTAGTCTGACTATTCCGAGATGGAGATGGTGCACCTGCTGTACTCGGTGGGGAAGGTTCTGCACCAACAGGCAATGGTGCTTCTGATACATCATTCACTGTTAGGGCGGGATAAGGGGCTGCAGCAGGTGGCATGTCTGGAGATGGAATGACTTGCATGAGACTGCCAGGTTCAACGGGATTCATGTAAGGAGGAGTCTTACACCCAAGCCTAAACATAGGTTCTCTGCGTTAAACCAAAGAAAGGAAATCAGTAGTTGAGACCTGCAGTGCAATGACATTATGAAATCTTTACATGCCTGCCCAGTTTTCACAATTTTTCACAGCCACCAGCATCACTGGTAGCAGCAAAGGTTCTTGTTTACATCATCAAGATGTATGTATTAAAAAAATGAGAAGAAATTCTTTTCAGCAAATGAAAATGGAACCACAAAGAGCAAAAAGCAACTGTTCTAGCAACAGTTGTTTCAACTTTCAGATAAGAACGGTTTATCTAGGAACTTTATCTATAGAGGTTCAACAAAAGCCATGTATTAACTGCTGAGCTTACTTTTATATCTAGCAGATGTCTTTGGGAAATCAGTGATCACACCATCGATGTTGGCTACTTGAACGAATGAATTCACCTCAACAGTTGCATCAGAGAAGAAGTCCCATGCTTGTGAGACAAACTCATTGCTGAAGGTCTTCACGTAAACAGAGAGATTGTGATTCTTCAGCTTAGACACAGCTTGCGTCATCCCAGTAAGAAATGCATTATTTGAAGGGAAAACAGACTTTTTTAAAATAACTACAGAGTGGGCAAAATTCTTAATATCCTCAACTGTTGCATCAGTTGCATCACTTATCAACTCTTCAACCTCATAGACAAGTTCATAGGAGGCTTTTTCTTTGACTTTCATTAAGACAGAGCTATTAGTAGACTGGATCATAACTTTCTTTTTCAATCCAGCTTTGCTCAAAACTTCAAGGACAGCATCAGTCACATCTAAATTCTGCTTTTCTATGAGGTACGCAGCACTCTGGAGTAAAGCAAAAGCATGTCAATGTCAAGACCAAGATAGACAAAAGACATAGCCTCTCTAGTACAAATTTACACATACACTGAACTGCTATAGAGAACAAGAACACAAGAATGAATAAACTTCACGGATTTGCTACCAAAGGACAGCTGAAAAAAAAAATTTGAACTATAGCTGAACGAGCCAATATACAAATAGACTACAAAATACTTAAAAGAAATTAGAACTGCTTGATAGAGTATGCATTTGGTTTTCATGAAAATACAAGTTGTATGGTAGAACTCACCTCTATGCTGATCAAGACGCCAGAAACAGAAGAGTCCTTTGACAAGTTCAAGAAATCAGCTAATGTGAGAAATTGTCCAGCACTTTTGCTTTTTGGATTACGGAAAATAGTATAATTTGCTCCATACGGACTATACAACGATGCTACATGAACATTAAGCAGATAGTCAATAGTAAGATATATATTGTATTTGTCATGAACATGTCCACCAGATAGCTAGTTTTCCAAAGAACTCCATAAGCAATATTAACCAAATATAAGTCCCATAAAAATGCAGGAAATACAGATGATGAGGAAAAACTGAATGATAAAATGCAAATAAAGTCCCAGATGCAACACCACCCCACCCCCCCACCCCCCAAAAAAAAAAAAAAACTAATAATAATATCGATAAAAAATCTTTTCCCTATTAATCAAGATTCTTGGTTGAACTTACCAGTCAAGGATTGGATCTGACTCCAAGTGAGGCTAAAGGCAAAAATACCACTAGTGCCAATCTCTGAAACAGATTGCATAAGAGTACTATAATTTGTCTGAGCAATGTTTGTGCCATCAATAAGATTTATAGAGCTGAAGCAAAATGGGATTGCATCTTTTGAAATTTGTACAGGACAATCAATGATATCAGCACCATCTGTAATAGCCTTCCTATATGCAAGGTCTGTGCATCCGGGATAGTCACCACTTGCTCCATTGAATGAGATGACCAGAGGTTTAGCTGAAGCAAACACATAAGTTGCCGTTAGAAAGAGAATGGGTGGTTGGTCCCCCACCCCCACCACCCCCCCAAAACCAAAGAAAAAAAAAAAGAGAATGCTGCGTCTAGTGTCAGAATAAGTACCCAAAGAGAAAGTAAAATCATAAATTTGATCATGTCTGTTAAACTCTAAATACAAATTTTATAATCTTATTTTCCTGAGAGTTGCAGTAAATCTCAATTCCAGTCGATTAGATCCTATCATCGGTGAACTAACATCTAGCAAAGCTGAAAATATTTTAGCATTGAAACTATATTAGTAAGAGAGCACATGTTCGTTTGATATTTCATGATATCTATATATATAGTTGCTTGCAGAATGAAAAAATGACTCAATAATTGCATTTATGAATCATTACTGTACATATAGCTCAATGGTCTCTCTTTTTATAATTCAAACAAAGTAGTTAGCATTAGTGATTACTAATTTTGCTATATTACAGACATTTCCTTTACTTTTAGGAATCTAAACTCCGTGTGCATTCGTATGACCAGAAAGCTTCAGCATTGTAAAAACTGTAATAGCAATTTCATCGTTTTCCTCCACTTCTCATGTCATGAATCAAAAATAAATTATTCAAAATTGAAGGCATTAAGAATTGATGGCATACCTTGCCCTGACATATTCTGGGGCGAAAGAGCAAAACAATCTGCATGACAAGAAGAGAAATCAGCATCTTAGAGAAATGTCCATCAGAACATTTTAGCAGCGACACATTAGTTGCAATAACAGGAAAAAGACAGCTTCAAAAGCAGAAAGCATTGTAATCTTCCATTATCAGATATATCTCTTATACATGGCAAAATATCCAAGTCACCTGAGAAAAACAATATGAGGTAATTATTTTGTTCACCCGAGATGAGGAAAATAGGCAGAAAATTTAAATAAGAGTGAAATATCACATTTGATCTTCTTAAGATTATCACCATAACCATATGAACTAAAAGTTCAATCTTATAGACATAAATGTGGGTTATTATAGATATTACTTAACACGTTCTCTAACCTGTGTGCTGAAACTTTAATTGAAACTCATGAATTGGGCGACTTAACTAAATGAGGGTAAAATGACTGCTTAGAAATTTACTCAAGACCTCTTGCTCAATATTGTATCAAGGTTAGCTCTACAACCATTTAATGTAAAAATTAAACTTATAGAGATGATGTAAGCTATTATGTTTATTACTTGATATTCCTCAATTTTGATAGACTTGCATAAAGGTTTTGGGACTAGGAGAATGCAAAATTAAAAACAACTCTCTCTAAATCCAATTCCTTTCTTTTTTTTTTTTTTGGGGGGGGGGGGGGGGGGGGGGGGGGGGGGGGGGGGGGGGGGGGCGGCGGGCGCTGTAGTTCTAAATCCAATTCAGATGCAACATATAACATGTATATTTCTGAAAGACTGAAGAATGGAGACCCAATTGTTCCAAAGTGCTATTGTTTCTATCTGTATTAGTGTATCCAGTTTTTATAGCAAGGGAAGGAAATTAAACTAACCAAAGGCAGCAGAAGGAGTTATTGGAAAGTCATGTACAACACCATCAACAGAAAAGACACCGTTGTCCACATACTGCAAGGCCTCAGCAACTGGGTCAAAGCTATAATTATAGGGTAGTGGAACATCATTCACAAAATCAGATGCATAAACTTCCAGCCCAGCTTTGTGAGCATCCGAAACAAGGGTTGTAGGAGTTTGTAAGTAGTTGTCAGGAGAGACAGGCCATATATAATTCTTTGGAACAAGGATCCCAGAAGCAAATGTCTTTATGAAGGTCAGGTTGCTCAGAAGAGAACCATATGTCTGGTTTGTTGTAGGCTCGAAAGTATCTTTCTCCAAAAACCTGAAAACTAATCTTGCTGTTGCATTGACTCGTGCCGCAATACCACTCAGGAACTTCACCTCTGGAGAGGAAATGTAACTGATCACCACTGTTCTGTACGTCGATAATACGAAATTTCTCATACTTAAGTTATGTTGCGTAAAGAACATGTCATGCTGTAGAAGCACAAAACCAACAATCAGTCCTCATCCAAAGTTGAAGCCACAGACCCATAATAAAACGACTTACCTGAATATTCAGCCATAAACGTGATGGCTTGAACTGATTTGCAACATCTTGAACTGTGAGTATCTGGAAAAGATTGTCATCAAATTTGGCAGTCCGTGAATAGATTCCTTGTGTTACTGCCAGCAACAGAAGAACAGTCAGAAGTAAAAGATGCAGCTTTAAACTGCAGACCACAGGGAGTGTCAGATCCTAGAAACAGGATAAAACATTTGATCATAGGCAGAGAGAATGAGCTTAAACCCCATATATTGCATAAGGCCCTAATCAATACCATGGCCTAAATTCAAAGAGAATGATGAAATAATATACTGGGAAACACCCAAAAATCTATAAGCTTTAAGCTTATAGGATATTGGAATAGATCAAAATTCGAAATAATATATACCAGAAACAGGATACACTTACGGATCACATTTGTCAGATTCTCATAAGTGTAATCAATAGGAAAATATCCTTTCGTCGAGACACCATTGACAATATAGGTTTTTGCCGCTCCTGGGTATGCAGTTGAAATGCTTGTGGAATTCTCCAGCTTGATATCTGGAAGACAAATGCCAGCCCCATCTTTTGTCAGTTGAACATCACACCACAAGACCACAACGGATCCACTAGTAATATTGGCCAAACTATAGGCATATGAGCTAGAATCCGGAAATATTCCTGAAAACCCTCCCCGAGCAATGACAAGCGGCCGATTTCCTGCAAAAGTAAATAAAGAGTGAAACTGGAGTATGAATGATTCAAAATCATCCGTCCTTAACAAACATAATTCATGCAAAACCAACTAGCTCATCAACTTGCATTAGGGGAAAACAATCCACACCATTATTTAGCAATAAAATTGAAAGCACTGCCTCTAGAAGTTGCATGGCAGCAATTCCTTTCCTATCGAGCTATATAAAGTAAAATCATAAGTCTCTTCTCCGTACAAAAAAAAAACAACCAAGCAAGTTTATTTTCATATCTTTTTCTTCTTCTGGTTCTGAATTGAACCGGCTACATCCTATCCAACCCGCACTGCATAAATCTAGCTTACGCTCTGAAAAGTGAAACTACACATTAATAGAATAATTCCAATTTCCTTCGCTTACTATATCATATCCAGCATTGAATTAAAGCAAACTTACTGTATTATATGAAGACACTGTAATCAAAGAAACTCAGAATCACTTAAATTGCAACAACATAAGCACCAAGATTTCCCTTGCTTTCTTAGCTACATCCAACTCGAATCACCGAAACAACAAGATCGATTAATAACTAACATCTTAACTGCTTCAACAGAATTAACTGAATCAAAACTAACCCTCTACTGTCCGTTGCTTCAACAAAACCAAAAATCACTCACTTCCTTAGCTCAACTCCAACTCAAAAATGAATTAAAACCACAACAACAAAAGATCAACGAGATAAGATCGATAAGTTCACACCAAAGGCATGCTTACGTAGAAGTTAGAGCCACAAGTTATAAAGAGAGAAGGTACCGGAAAGCGTCTTCCATCGTCTGGAAGCAGGAGGAGATGCTTGACCGTACACAAGACTTAGAGCTGACATCAGAAGCAAAGACACGAACAAAACATAACAGCTTCTTCGATACATTGCCGGAGAGTCTCGCCGGCGACTAGCGCGGAGGTTTTTCTACTTCCGGCGAACGGATTTCTCAGGTGGTATTGTGAAATGTGTCAGATTTGCAATACAAGAGAGAGAGGTTTTGCTTAGCTGTGAGTGCTTAACTTTTTGGAGGTGAAGGTGGTTTATTTATTGCCTACATGTCAGTTGTCCCTATTTTGTTTATTTCTAATTTTGACTTGGATTTATTGTTTATTTTATTCACTAAAAATATATATATAATCTTCCCTTCCCCGCCCACAAAGGCCCCCCCCCCCCCCCCCGCCCAAAAACCCAAAACACCAAAATAAATAAATAAATAAAATAAATATTCCAAATGCATGAGGATAATTGTTTAAAATGTATAATTTGTCATAATTATTTAATTTTCAACAGTATGCACTTAAATGATCTTACTAGAATCTAGCTGGTATCAGAGAGCATAGGCCAAGTATGTTTTCATTTTTAAAATTAGAAAAATAAAAATAGGATAGGTAAATAGATTCCTATATAGGGAGTATTTCAAAACAATGTATAAATTTACCTTTGTAAATATAATTACACAGTTCGAGTATAAGAATCGCATAATAAAATATTATAAAAGGAGTATCTCTTTTTCTAAGTAAAGTATGAAAGATATCTTTTTAGCTGTTAACAATTCTAAAAAGTAAAAAGCAACTAATAATAATCTTCAATGTGAATCATGGGATTTCTTTTTGTTTTTTTTCCTTGCTAAATTGTGAATTGTAAATAAAATTATTTATCAGTTTTAACTTCTTTTTTTCTTAATATTCTAATATACATATGTATACATACATATACATCTTAAATTGCTGTTCTAAAATCAATTATGACTTTTTTAGTGAGGTTTAAAATTTCAGCAATGATCTATTTTATATATATTTTTTTTAAAAAATTAAAATTGTGTTTAAAAGTTTAGAGATCCATATTTCATCTTGACGATTTAGATAGTATGGATGGAATATGTATTTGTCACTGGTTGAAAAAAGAAAATATTTAAATACAAATCATATTGCATATAAAATATATGATTTAACACTGTAGCATATTGTAAAATCTAACATTACAAGATGTTATTTATATGTATATAATTTGTATATGTGTAATTAAATATCTCATTTATAATATATGTAATTTAAAAAGAAAGAGAATTTGTTATGTGAGAAAGAAACACAAAGCAGAGTAGCTAGCCGATTACAGGGGTCTGAATCTTGGCGTCTTCAGGCAGACAACTAAAAAGCGAACGTGCAAACGCGTTAATGACCAAGTGGAAATGGGTCGGCTGGAGCCAGCTGGCACCTCGTCAAGGATAAGTGTTTAACTACTCCGTCAGTAGAAATAAAACTTACTTTGGGTTATGTAAAGGAATAGGAGGCTATCCGGATCTAAAGAGTAAGGCTCCTTATTTTGAATTTTCCCAAAGGTTAGAAATATATCAAATAATTTAAGACTTATTCTTATTATTATTTTTTTTCCTTTTTCTTTCGTTGCCCCGAGAGAGAACTACATAATATAAGTGGTATTGTAGGACTGTAAATAAGTCGAGTCAAGCTTTTGAAGGCTGAGTTAGACATTTAAAAATTATCGAGCTTAAGCTCAAGCCAAGCTTTTTATTATGTTTAAAATCTAAGCTCAAACTCAGCTCAGCTCGTTGGCTAAACAAGCTTTTATTTTGAGCTTGAGCGAGCTCATTTATAAATCGAGTTTGAGTTGAATCGAGCTTTTTAACAAGCGTAATGAGTTTTTATCGAGGTTAAAATTAAAACTTGAACTTGACTTGTTTAAATAACTCCTTTTTTCATATTTTTCAAATTTAAAAATAATATATAAAATTGTTAAATATATATACATATATATTAATTAAATTAATTTTATTGTTTTAATTATATTTGATATAATTAAAAAAAATCCAGAGTAGCAGCCTTCTAATTATTGTTAAAGATTGAATCTGAATTCGTAAATTTATAGTTTATGAGTTCGTGCAATCAGATGACAGAAAAAACAAAGCAAAAAAAAAAAAAAAGTGGCACATACTAGTTCAATGATAATTTTAAAAGTTTAATTTTAAAATAGAGGATTAAGTATAATTAAAACAATATATAAAATATTGTACTTCTAATTTATCACATTGTTCCTATGAAATAGTTATTTCATTAAAGATGTACTCCGGTGAATCAACCAGACATAAATATATATTACCACAAGTTTTTTTATTGTTCTCAACAAACTCTAATCAACTTGTACGAGTCAATTTATATAAATTATGGACTGTATGTATTATAACTACTAGGAGAGATTCATAATCAAGATAAAACATTGTGGTAAAAATAATCAACACAATAAAGGAAATTTTTACATTCGAGAGTATGTAAAATACTAAAATTTATATGGTTCCATCGTACATTTTAATAGGACTAGTACTTCAATTATTTAATCTCATATTTATTTCTAACTGATATCAATTATTATATTTATTTTAATAATTAGATAATCCAGTGGATGGTCCTTTTGACAAGACGTAAGAGATTTACTAACAATATGGGTATTTGATTTAGTAATTTTTATTAAGAACCTATTTATGGGATTCTGATTATTGTAAATGGATTCTTAATAAATTTTGGAACTTTCGTGAATATTTAATAATTGTTTTATTTTTTAAATATTATATAAATATTAAAATAAATTACAATAGGTATTTATTTAAAGGTAACAGATAGATAATATATTAACAAAATATTAGTACTTATCAATGAAGAAGCTTGAAAAGGATCCTTTGCATTGTACCATGGCCTAAGCGAAATAATTTTTGTCCATTACAAATGCAAAAAGCAATGATAAAACTACTACTTCTCTATCTTGCTTGCCAATCTAAAAGAGAGAGAGTCGTCAACCACCATAAGCTTGTATTGCAGGGTCCTCAATGCTGCTGTCATCACATGGACTTCGTCACAAGTTAACGTTATGTCAATTTAATAATTGTTATCGCGCAAATTGCATATACATCCAATACTGTTAGAGAGGTGCTAATGCAACCTTTATATCCTCAACTTGTGATTTATATAACTTTTAAAAAATATACATATCTCTTAAATTGCTCTCAAATAATTAAAAATCATCGGTTTTTAGCAATGATTTTGAGATATTAATTTCATGATATGCATCCCTTTGGATGGTTTTGAAATATCGTCTAATACCATGTACTTACTCCAAATGGCTTTAGATTCATTCTCTTTTCCTTGTTTGCAAATGTATTTAGAAGCCAAAACATCCCCATTACAAGAATTTGGTTCTATCATCAGCATAGGTGAAATCATAATTCTTTTTTGCACCATTTAATGAATATTTACTTGGATATCATATTCAACTTATTACATATTTATTATATATATTAATTACAAATTAAACATATTTTACTCTTATGTACACATAAATTCCATTCCAAATTAATACAACCAAACATAATATAGAGGTAGAACTTATGATTTTATTAATGTTTTCAAATATAAAAATAAATTTGTCATTACGTCGGTGATTTCGTTCAATTCCATTCTAACTAATTTTATAGCTTGGGGATATAAAAAGAAGGGGTGGGCATGGACCGTTTAACCAGTCGCTAACCCCAATTTTTTTAACCAAACAATTATAATCGGTTTTCCTAAACCAGTCCATTATGAATGATTAATTACCTTAATGGTTAACTATTTTTCTCGATTAATATTTTTGGTTTTCAGCTTTTTAACTATTTAACATAATGATTAACTAAAAGTTATGGTTAACCATATTTACAATTGGTCCATAAAAAATTAAAACATTTTGTTTCTTAAAGTTGCAATGCTAGACATCTACAACAAGTCAACATATTAAAAAATACAAGTCGGTAAACATCCATACTCCATAGCCTCAAAACCATCCATACTTCCCGAATATAATTAATAACTAAAAATGTTTAGCTTGAAAGCAATAGCAATAGCAAAAGATAAGGAATTTAAGAAAATTTACAAATGAATCTTAAACTTTAACCTCAGTTAACTTTGAAATTACAAAGCATATCTTATATTTCTAACTTCTTGTGAATAGGTAATGACCCATATATTACAATGTTGGTTAATCAAATGACAATTCTTTATGAACTTAATCAAGTATACAATAAGCTTCGAAAATCATTTGAAACAATCGGTCTATTTGAACATATTTGGATGAACTTAATCAACAAAAACATCATATACATGTTGTAATAAATGAATCCACCCCTAGAAAATTAGAGCAGGAAAGAGGAATTTCATTCCCACTAACCGCATGATTTCGATAGCATTGTGGGTAAGTTTAAGTCATATATCCCTTATCACTTATTGAATAATAAATAAAAAATTGAGTTTAATTGAATTTGGATATAATCTAGCTATACTTCATATTCCTCGATATTGGAGCTATTGAAAAGCTTTATTTGAACATATTTGGATCTAGCATTATTTTCTCAGTAATTCTAGAGAGAGAGAGAGAGGCCTTCTATGAAGATCAGGATCCGATGATGACCATGGAGCTGACGACGATGAGGAGTTGGACGACGATGAGGGTTTAGGATGATGACTCCACTCTTCAGGACTAAGGGATGACGATGACTAGGAGCTGACACATGACGACGATGGAGCTGAGGATGACTCCCTCTCAAGGACCAAAAGACGACGATGATGAGCTAAGGAGTGAGGATGACAATCTGACGACGATGGAGAGAGGCACAACCTAGTCCAGAAGGAGAAAGTGAGAAACAAGAAAGAAGGAAATGTAATGGCTACTACTGAATGAATGTTAACCGTTGGTTTGTCAAGGTTAAAAACTAAAACTGAAATCGATAACCGAAAATTTTTAAAACCATAAGGCTAAATCGAAACCAACGGACTGGTTAAAATATTTTTGGGATTGGTTTTCCAATTTTTGTTTAGTTTCTAAGTTTAGTCGGTTTTTTTTCCCACCCTAAATAAGATGTGAGGGGTCAAATGGCTTGTACAATTTGCAATTAAATTTAACATGACATTGCAACAATTACTACTCATGATTTACTTGTTTTGAGAGTGAATTCATGCATCCTCTTGCAAGAGTATTTTTTTTTCTTTTTTTTTTTTTTTTTGCAAAGAAGACTATGGATAGTCTTTCAATAAATCATAGCTTTATATGTGAGGAAGTCATTAGCTTATGAGTAATTCTAAAGTAGAAGTTATATGCTTTGTATATGTATAAGAGTGTTTGATAAGAATCATTAATATGAGTTTTAGTAAATGATTCCTGATACTGATACTAACCTTGACCATGAAGCTTAAGCACTATTTTTATGGTAATATCTTTCATTCACCTATCATGAATTTAGGGAGACAATGAAGAATGGTCGTGGTGATTTAATTTTATGTGATGTGAATCTTTTTCCTAGACAAATTAAAGTTAACTAGTAAATCAAATGAATAAGCTCTAGAATCAATTGCTAAAGGTAAACAATAGCTAAAGCATAGATTTTTATAAAATAAGCCAATCTAATTCCAAGTTTAGCGTGTATAGTTATAATAACGAGACATATATAAGCAAAGTGTTACAAATTGCAGAACAAAATTGGTAGGAATAATAATGAAAAGAAACTACCCATATTAATACAGAGATAATGCAAAATAGACTTGCTTAATTTTGAGTTTATGGAGCACAATTATAATAACAAGACATATATAAGAGGAGTGTTTCGAGCTGTAGAACAAAACTGTTGCAATTTTGACAAAAGGAAGTTGATTATTGTTTAATACATACAACAATGTTGCCATTTATAGAAAATGTGGCAATATTTATTGGTAGCCAATGATAGAGTGGTTAATGGATTTTGTAGATACGCTTTTGGAAAGCATGCATCTTCAACTAGATGC